>BLSH010071091.1:599832-614308 GCA_018402905.1 Glandirana rugosa | reverse complement strand
AACCCCCCCCCCCCCCCCCCCCAGACGGCAACACCAGTTTTCTGCTGGGTTTCGTCCTTCCTGCATTGTGGAATGGCAGCTGGCCTTTTTTTTACCCATAGAAAAAAGTTGGGGCTTAGACTTGGTATTCCTTTTTATAAAGGCAATAACCAATTTGCATTGCTGTCACTGCCTATATTTGCTTCACCAGGGCAGGGACAGCCTACATGGAAAAAAAAAATAAAACCTGTAAATAAAAATTGTATAAATGTGTAAATAATGTGCATTATGGTCACACAACAAAAGAAAGCATGATAGCGGATATGAAAATCCAAACTGACTCTCTAATTTGTTTAATTATCAAAAGTCCTAATTTGAGGAAGGAAAGGCAGTCCATGACCTTAGGGTTTGATGCTCATCGTTTTGCCTCCCCTTTTCTTTGCCCATATAATGCCCATTTGGCCCTTTGGACAAAATGGTGGGGGCTTAGTATCTGACGCTTTGGTGTAGCGCACAGGACACAGAATTGCATAAAAAGTGTGTCTGGCATGGGGGTGATTTTGGGGAGTTTTTCTTTCACGCCAGCAGCAGCTCTGCAGAAGTCTGCGGACTGGCCATGGGGATAGGGTAAAATGCCAATTTTGCCAACTTCTTATAACTAGTTGGTGGGCCTATGGAATGATTTACTGGAGAGGGAAAAGAGTGTATGAGCAGTACCAGAAGGCAAAGAGGCTGGTCTGGGCCCTTAAGGAGGAAAAGGGCACATTAGCAGTCCTGAAAGAAATTGCTGCTATGTGCCCTTGAGGGGCGGAGGAAAAGGGTCCGTTCATAGTTCTGAAAAAATGTCTGCTATGCTCCCTCGAGGGGAAAGGTGCACTAGCAGTCTGAGCCTTTGAGGAGGAGGAAAAGGGTGCATTAGCAGTTATATAATCAATGCAGTGGCATCTATCTTCATATTTCAGAAAGTTGGTTGTTAAAGCGGAAGTAAATCTAAGGATTCAACAGTTTAAAAATGGTTACATTTCCGGTATCTGCCGGGAATGCAACTGTCACATTGGATGTGCTCACAACCAAGCTATCAAACATCCAATGGCTGGTGTCATAACTGATCATGTGCGGCATCATGGCTGTTGAAGAACAAACCGAGGCCAAGATGGCGGCTCCCTTGGCTGAAACCTATAGGAGGATTTACTTCCACTTAAATGGCTATGCTGTCACCCTGCGGTCATTGTATTAACTGCAATCATTTTCTATAATACAGGCGGTCCCCTAGTTACAAACATCCGACTTACGAACGACTCCTACTTACAAATGGAGGGAGACAACAGTCAATTGTCACAGGGACAGAAAGTGAGGGGACATCTTCTGAACAGAAACATAGATAGCAAATCAAACATTACAGGGGTGTTAACCCTTCCCTATGCTATCCAAAAAGCTTAAAAGTTTTTTTTGGCTGGAGCTACACTTTAACCACTTGCCGACCGCCCGCCGCAGCGTGACGGTGGCAAGATGGCTCATTATCGCGAACCGCCATCACCTGACGGCCGCGATAACTAGCATTGTGAGCGCGCGCCGCCGGAGGCGCGCTAACTGTGTCCGGGGGGGGGGGCAGGGAGTGGGCAGGACGGACTCGATCGCCGCCGGCTACCCGCGATGGCCCCCCGCAGTGAAAGAACGGAGGTCCGTGTAAGTAAACATGAATCTCCATTCTCATAGAGGGGGAAGGGCTGTGATCACAGGCTTCCTGTATATGGAAGCCGTGATCACTCCCCTCCCCCTGCCAGGCCAGCACCAATACAGTTAGAACACAGTAAGGGAACACCGTTAACCCTTAGAGTGCCCCCTCTTTAGGTTAACCCCTTCACAGCCAATGGCATTTAAACAGTAATCAGTGCATTTTTTATAGCACTGATCACTGTATAGATGCCAATGGACCCAAAAAAGTGTCAAAATGGTCCAACATGTCCTCTGCAATATTGCAGTACCGCTATTACTAGTAAAAAAAAAAACCCAGAAATGAATTCTCAGCATCCGTAAACGTGGCAACTTTTGCGCAAACCAATAAAACACCGATTGCAATTTTTTTTTTTTTTACCAAAAATGAGGAAAAATATAAATTGGCCAAAACCAATAAAGTTTTTTTTTATATATTTTCTTTTTTTTTTATTTGTATTTTAGCAAAAAGTAAGACTTTTTTTTGCAAAATTGTCGCTCTTTTTTTTTTTTATTTATAGCGACGATCAGAAATGACGCAGAGGGGATAAAATGCCACCAAAAGAAAGCTCTATTTGTGGGAAAAAAAGGACGCAAATTTCATTTGGGTACAACGTTGCACGACCGCGCAATTGTCAAAGCGACGCAGTGCCGAATCGCAAAAAGTGCTCTGGTCCTAAAGTGTGAAATCCTTCCAGGGCTGGAGTGATTAAAAATGTACCTTTTCCACTTACAAACAAATTCGACTTAAGAACAAACCTACAGACCCTATCTTTGTAACCCGAAGACCGCCTGTATGTCTCTTTTGAATTATGTAAATTACTTCCGGATTGTGAGCATCATTAAAGTGGCTGCTATATAGGCCCTTGAGGAGGAGTATGTGCCTTTTAGCTACTGACTTCTCTCATTGGGGTACAGTTTCCACTGAACTCTATAAGTCAGTTAGTGTGTTTTTCTTTATGCATAAGCTACCCAAATAGCTGTTCCTTTTACAACAGTCAATTAAATGGCAACCAGGCACTGCAGTCCAGTGATGCTGTCAGCAGCAGATGCCTACACTGCGAAGAGATCTTAACGTTTGCTGCCCATTCAAGTGCTCACATATCTTGAGGCTAGCTAGGTTTTATCACATTGTAATTAATTTGATTGAGGGTGCTCCTGCTTTTGTAAAACTATATAAATCTCAATTTCATATCCAAAATATCTGATGCCAAAATTTGGTGCTGCTCTCAAATTGTACGGATTCGGCACACCGCATACTACATGGAATTTAAGTCTTTTTCCCATGTAGCCTTTGAAGTCACATTAACTGTATTTTTATTTGGTTGTATGGTATTTTATTATATTTTTTTGCATTTGTTCATAACCCTTATAAGTGTCCAGCTCCCATGCCCTTTTTTAACAATGCCTTGAAAATGGGCAGGATTGATGATCAAGATTCTCCCCTATAAAGTTCAATGTGGTTCGACTTCTTCAAGTTTGTAATTTTCAGACTTCACAAATGGTTTAATCCCCCTCCCCTCAAATGAACCTTGACACATGCACTCATCCCTATTACCCAACTGCAGGCTGTATTCAACTACCACACTTGTAGCATGCCCATAACAGAATACCCCATGGTTATGTAAAAGCTGATTGTGAGGCAGAGCAGCTCATTGGTGTCAATGTGTCAACCTGGCAAAGCTCAGCTCTGCTGCCCAGTAGGCAAGTGTTTGGCAGATTTACATATTAGATCAACATAGGGCAGCAGGGGCTTAAAAAAAGCTTAGATTCAGTATAGTCCTGGTTCCTCATTAGGGCCACATTCACCCCTATGCAATGCAACAAAACACACCAAAGTAGCCCCTGCATTTTTTTTGTGCATTTTTAAAATGCGCATTATTTTGCATTTTTCACAGACAAAATGTGAGATTGCTACCCATGTTTGGGGTGTCATTAAGAATTAGACACCACAAGCTCGATGTCACGCATTTCTGTGAACACGTGCAGAACCACGAGTCCTAAAACGCCAAGTTGTGAATGGGGTCTAAGCGCTGCAGGCTGGTACATGTTGTGTTTTCAGTTCCTCCTGGAACTAAAATGTATGCATTACTGTAATTTCTATGAAAGAAACCATATGTGGATGGGAACCAGACTGTAAAATAAATGGTCTTGATGAACTTTCCTATCGCACTCCTTCCTGGCAAAAAAGGCTCTGATGTAATAGGGTGCTGTAACGAGATCCAGCTGGGTCCTGGAGATTAATCGTCATGCAAGTGTATATATTCGTCAGCACACCATGGATCCTTGTCCAAAATTTTCATTTATTGAGAAGATCACATCACAGCAAACTGCAACGTTTCAGAGCCGCGCAGGACCCCTTCATCAGGCATGTGATCACATGCCCGATGAAGGGGCCCTGCGCGGCTCCGAAACGTTGCAGTTTGCTGTGATGTGATCTTCTCAATAAATGAAAATTTTGGACAAGGATCCATGGTGTGCTGACGGATATATACACTTGTAAAATAAATGGGACAAAACCCATCACGCTGCTTACAAACGATTTCTCTTGCTCTGGTTCATCACTGCTCCAGAAATCCTATCCAGTATCTATTACTGTAATCACATACTTCATTTTATGTCATAAGTTTATTACATTTCTAAAAGAGGACCTCAAAAATAAAAAGTCTACCATCCTCTGAGATTTAATTAATCTCTGGTAAGGTTTATGGTAATCTGTGTGTGATGAAAGCCAGATATTAATGATGAATTCTATATGTGTTATGTTTGAAAGTTACAGCAATAATCATGTTCTCTGTTACCGGACTTTAGAAGCTCTGCGCAATTTACGGTCACAGATCTTGCAAATATTTAAGGCTTTCCTCAGCGTTTGATTTGTGAAAGACTTTCTTCAGGTTTTTTTTTTAAAAGCTCAACTTCAGGGAAATTAAGAAAAAAATATTTTTGCTGTTGGGCTTCCCTCACTCTGCAAGTGTTAAGTGCTTTTTTTGTCTACAGCAGTGGTTCTCAACTCCGGTCGTCAAGATCCAACAACAGGCCAGATTTTAACTGAGCAGCAAATGATATCACCTGTGATGTATTTCAGTTATCCTGCAAACCTGGCCTGTTAGTGGGTCCTGGGGACAGGGGTAGAGAACCACTGGTCTACAGGAACATTCTCCCTTGTCAGACTGCAGTTTCAGTCATACGGAAAGGATGAGTCTGCTAAGGTGAGGGAATAAGAGAAATAAAACCGCTTTTTAATGGTACCCTAGGCAAAAGCAAGCATTTAAACTTTGCAATGCAGGGGTTGCCCTACTGCAAGGATAGTAAAATCTTCCCAGAGCTGAGCATTCTGCTCCAAACTACTGCCAGCTGTGTGTAGGATTTGCAGGACTTTTCATACATCTGCTTGTACGTGGCAGATAGTGGGGTGTGCAGTGACTTGTGAGCTGTAGACATTTTTTCAGTTGGTACGATGCTA
Source organism: Glandirana rugosa (assembly GCA_018402905.1). Classification (NCBI taxonomy): domain Eukaryota; kingdom Metazoa; phylum Chordata; class Amphibia; order Anura; family Ranidae; genus Glandirana; species Glandirana rugosa. Next base: position 609,153 of record BLSH010071091.1, on the reverse strand, counting down.
TTTTTTACTTTGGTTCCATTTTTCTTTTTTGCTTAAAGTAGAACTATAGGCAAAAATGGTTTTTTTATAGATAGTTTTTATTTTGGATACAGCAAAGGAAGATTATAAACACCTTTTTGTTTTCACCATCTATGTCCCATAGCTGAGAATTCCATTCATTTCCTGTTCCATAGCCAAACAGGAAGTGAGGGGAAGTCCCTGCAAATTAAGGGAACTCCTTGGGGACCCCCAGCTCACCAGAACTAGTGCCCCCCTGTTAGAAGCTTTTCCCCAATATTACTTTTGTGGGGAAAACCCAAAAAAATCTTTCAATGATCATGGTAAACAGGACAAATGGAGAGGGTGACTCTCCTTAACGGGGGCACAGACAGCAATAAAAAGACATGACAATCCCTCTCCATTCTATCCAATACAAAAAAAAAAAAAAATGCCTTTTACTTCTTAGCGAGTCTCATCTTTTACTTATCTGCTGGGAAGCCTATATAATGTGCCAGTTAACAGTATTCCCAGCAGGGCTGTCAATCAGTAATATGGCAGTCTGTACAAATTTTTATGATGTCATAAGTAATCTTCCTAAATATCTGAACTATAGCATTGCCCCACCCCCATAAAAATAATTAATAGGTGTCTCTTGGTTTGGTTGCATGATGTCGACTTTGTAGTAACGAATACTTGACAATGTATTAAAAACAAGCTGAAATATAGATTTAAACGGAACCACACATCCTACAATCTATATGGTAACTTTAGGTTTATCAGCGGTGGTGTGGTGTGTGGGTCTCAATAGATATTTTATATCCAGTCAGCTAGGCTGCATCTGTTGATTTGTGTGGTCAGGTTTGCGGTGCATGCTTTTGTACTACATGCCACGGAATTTGACCTCAAGCAGTCTAGCCAATGGCATGGAGCTCATTCCTGGTCTTTCATATCCTTTTTACCTTTTAGCATTAAGGTGTTGCTAAACCCAGGACCCTGCATTCATTATATTTGGTCTCCCACAGTACACAGAAAATGGAAATTCAACGATTTTATTAAATATAAACTGCTAAAATACCTTTTCTCATCAGTTTATAGCAGTCTTGTGACGTCCGAGTGTCTGGTTAAAGCTTGTAGGAGGAGTTTTCATTCTCCTCGGACTGTCCTATGAGGCTGCAGGAACCAGACCCTCTGTCTGCGCAGTGCTGATTTGCCCTGTGCTGATCACATGCACCCTCCCAAGGAAGAGAAAACTCTGGCAATGCACAACAAACTGAGCATGTGCAGAGTGACTCCAAAGGGTTCTGTAATATCAGGAGATGGTATACTGCATATACATACTGATTTTAGGGCTTGTTTACACTTGCTTTGGCTTCAACGCACATTAAAGCCCCTACTGCTTCAACAAGCTTTTATGTGTTTTTGAGGCTTTGGTGGTGCTTCGATGAGGCTTCGGATGTTGCTTCAACGAGGCTTCGGGTGTTGCTTCAACGAGGCTTCGGGTGTTGCTTCAACGAGGCTTCGGGTGTTGCTTCAACGAGGCTTGGGGTGTTGCTTCAACGAGGCTTTGGGTGGTGCTTCAACGAGGCTTTGGGTGGTGCTTCAACGAGGCTTTGGGTGGTGCTTCAACGAGGCTTTGGGTGGTGCTTCAACGAGGCTTTGGGTGGTGCTTCAGTGATGCTCTGTTGAAGCTTGGCCGATGCCCTGTGTGTCTAATATCTTGCACCTGCAATTTCTTCAAAACAAAGCGAAGCTGAATTAAAGCCTCTGAAAAGCTGCAGGTGCTTCAAGCTAGCTTCAAACAAGCTTTGTCATAGACTTCTATGGAGGCGTTGAATAGGCTTTGAAGCCTGGCTAAAGCTACATGGGGTATAATTAACGCAAAGCTGAAGCGAAGCAAAGCCAACTCAAGGTATAAACAGGACTATAAGCTAACCATTTTATTTAGTGACAGGGGCTTTGACTGGCGTTAAGGGAGCTTTAACAACGTCTGTCTGATGCCTTCTTTTGAAGCAAGTGTAAACGAGCCCTAACTGTTGTGGGTTTCATAACACATTGATGCCACTATAATGTCCTCCCTTCCTGAGCTGTAAGACAGTTGAGGGAAGAAAAGCCAGCATACAACTATTGGCAGGGAGGGGATCAATTTCAGATAATCTCTTTGAAATTTGTTGACCACGGGATATCTGCATTCTTAACACACTGTTCATAAATCTAGTTACATGTTTGTTCGTTTCACGTCCGCGAATACACCTGCTTAATCCACATGGGTTGTTCCATCTTAGTTTTCAGGGACTACTAGTCTTCTAGACTAAGAAACCCTGCTGATGAAAACGAAAATCTGCTTGGTAAAGATAACTGTACTTGGACCCTCTTTTCACAGCCTTATTGAATTAGACCCGCAGAGTACTGTAAATTGCAGGGTCTATATGGAAAAATGCTTATTTAGCTTTCTTGTGCTTGCTGAATAGCCATCTCCACAATGCCATCAATTAAGTTGCAAAACAGTAGCATCTTAGGTGGTCCATGAAGCGTGTAAGAGAATACATCATCTTGTGTTCAGTCCATTCAGTATCTTCTCGTGGCAATTAATAAACATGATGCTTATTCACTGCCTATCAGTTGGAAGCAGATGTTGTGGCCAGTCAAGCAGCTTTGTAGTGTTTCTTATAGTAGAGTTTGGGATGTTGGTATTCATGTAGTCAAACACTTTTGATGGTATTAAGTGTTCACAAGGTTCAAGTGTTCAATATACTGCAAGGAGAATTATTGACATGCCAGCTAGATACACAGATGCCATCTGGGACACTGCTTTTTCATTCATTTGTCTTCTCAAGAAAGGCAATTTTAAAAAAAAAGGCACACTTTTCTTTGTGAAAGATGTCACAGTATGGAACGTAACACCATAATTCCTGGTTTTCACTGGGTGTCTGTGTCCCAGATTCACAAATGAATTGCAAAAGACTTTCATGGATGAGGTAAGATCTTAAAACGCCTTTGTTTTCTCTTTTTATATATTATACTTTGTTTCTTTTTACTCATTTTCTACTGTTATGGTCGCTCTCCTCCATACAGCAAAGGTAACCATTTGTCAAGAAGGCCAATCAATGTTTGTGCTGAAAAGGAAATACTATTTTGAACATTTTGAGTGGCTGAACGTCAAACTTTCATAAGGGAAAGAATCCATTCAGAACTCCTGGCCTGCATATTTGTTCACGTCAGTGGCACAGAAGGTAATGAAGCCATTGGATCGGTTTGACACCAGACAAATAGATTTTCAGAGCATAGGTCAGCAATGACAGGCTACATACCTGGCTCATAAAAACTATTCACTGCCTTGGAAGTTGTTATACTGTATATTTTGTTGTCAATCTGCAGAGATCTGCCATTAACATTAGAGTATATGTTTACTGATCGGTGTTAAAAAAACAACTTTGAAAATAGTGAAGATGTGCTAAAAATCAGCTCTGCAACCTCCTCCTCATGCTCCTTGTATGTGTGGGTGAGGACCCCAACAGAGGACTGAATGTATTTCAGGTGTTCAGCGCTAATCCAGCAGTTAAAACCTTCCTCTATAGCAGTGTTCTCCAAACTGCGGCCCTTTCCTTGCCTTTATCGGCCCTTGGGCCACTATTTCTCCCAATGACATGAGGCACTTATTCCTCCCACTGACACCAACAGTGGGGCATAACTCCTGCCATTGACACGAACAATGGAGCACTATTCCTCCCAGTAATATCAATGATGGGGTGCACTATTCCTCCCACTGACACCAACCTCCCCCTTTTACCAATGATTGGGTACTATCCCTCTTCCTACTGACCACCAACTCTGAGGCCATGTTCTCACTGATGTTGGACCCAGGCATTTTCTACCCCCACTGGCCGCAATCCGGCCCCCTACAGTCTAAAGGACAGTAAACTGGCCCTTTGGAAAGTTTGGAGAACCCTGCTCTATTGTGTGTACTAGCCTTAATCCAAAGCACCTAGTGTGATTTCGGTCTGCTCTGTCTTCCCTCTATCTGCACGAGTCCCTTCCTAAAGGCTATGTGGACACCACAGAATCCTGGGGGACAACACCCCCATTTTTTATCAGCATACAGACGATAAACAGCCTTAGCTCTGTGTGTGTGTTTGTGTGTGTGTGTTTGTGTGTGTGTTTGTGTGTGTGTTTGTGTGTGTGTTTGTGTGTGTGTTTGTGTGTGTGTTTGTGTGTGTGTTTGTGTGTGTGTGTTTGTGTGTGTGTTTGTGTGTGTGTGTTTGTGTGTGTGTTTGTGTGTGTGTGTTTGTGTTTGTGTGTGTGTGTTTGTGTTTGTGTGTGTGTGTGTGTGTGTGTGTGTGTGTGTGTGTGTGTGTGTGTGTGTGTGTGTGTGTGTGTTTGTGTTGGGGGCGGGGGGTGTCCCCTCCATTCAGGTCTTAGATATTACACTTCTCTCTGCTCTGTACTGTGCAGTATGTGACATCATATCCCCACCCCCTGCCTTCTGGAGCTCAGAAAATAGCTTTTGCTCTTTATACTTTGAACTGCTAAGGAGAGAGTGCTGCAGATAAATAGGTACAGCTTTTGTAGGAGGATTTGTTTCATCTCGTTATCACCTGGGGCCAGTCACTTCAGTGGGTGTATTAATTTAACCTGAAATGCCATAACGCTCATTAGTTTACACAGTGACATTAAATAAAAGGCTCTACATGCAGTACTTTTCATTCACTGATTTTGCTTGGTGAAGTTATTTGTACATATGTATGTGCAAGTTCTGCAGATTTTAACATATTATAATAGCCTAATATAGTTGACTTTTAGGCTTAATGTACACGGGCGCTTTTTCAACCTCTCCTGAATGATTTTTTTGACAGCTAGAAGCCGACGCTTAAAAATGGCCATCTAGCCGCCTTTGACATGCCACATCTAGGAGTGTTTTTTTTTTTTATAATGAAAACTACTGTAAACAAAATTATGCTAAACATGAGTTACCTAGTTTAGCAGTGTTTACAAGCTGTTACAGGCATTTGGTGTTTCAACAACATGAACATCCGTTCTGGACACATTTTTTTGGGTTCCAAGAAAAGCTTCTAAACTCAACTGCCTAGAAACGACCCTGTGTACATGTACTGATAGCATAGAGGAGAGTTCAGGGGCAGCTGAAAAAAAACACCCAACTACCCCTACATGTCCGTTTACCTGCAGCAGTGTGCATGAGGCCTAAAGGAGCCTTGAAAATTGAGCCTTGAAATTGTCACTGCTAGAATGCATGGACCTTCAAATTCTGCCAAGACCTATAAACATACAGGTTATGGTGAGAAGGGATTAAAGCAATCAAGTTCTCACCCTAATCAGTGCGTAGCACAACATAGCCTTCAAACAAGGAATAGTTCTGGATGTTCATCTGGCCAGAGTCAAATAGTAATGATTTGCATGGCTCGGCCCACTATCCTAAAATAAGGAACAGAAGTAATCGTCAGATGTTCAACTGTGTATGGACAAAGACGGGCAGAGTGCAGTGTACCAGAGCTGCTTATTTGCCACTGCTTACACCCTCCCTATCACTGGTTAAAGACTTTTGGGTCAATTCACTAAGCTTTACTGCATGCAATAAGGGTATCCTATTACTCATTTGCATACATTATTGCATGCGGTAAATAAAGTCAAATTCATTTCTTCTTTGGTCCGGCGGGCAGTGTGATTGATGATGGATTTACATTGGAGTACACTATTTTTTTTTATTTTTTTAATAAAGGAATTGCCAAAAACTGTGTGTTTTATTACTTTTTTGGTGAATATGTACTATATACCTGATATTCATTCACATGGGGGGGGGGCAGGATCTGGGGGCCCCTTCTTAAAGGGGGCATCCATATTATGATGAGCCCCTTGCCTGCAGACCCCTACAACCACTGGCCATGGTTGTGGGAATGAGGCCCTTTTCTTTGGTGTGTTCCTCTTAACCACTTCAATACTATGCACTTAGAACACTTTCCTACCAGACCAATTTTCAGCTTTCAGTGCTGTTGCGTTTTGAATGAGAATTTGCGCAGTTGTGCGACGCTGTACCCAAACAAAGTTTTTATAATTTTGTTCCCACAAATAGAGATTTCTTTTGGTGGTATTTGATCACCCCTGCAGTTTTTATTTATTGCGCTATAAACAAAAAAAAGACCGAAAATTTTGAAAAATAAAAATTCTCTATTTCTGTCACAAAACTTTGTAAATAAGTAAATTTTCTCCATCATTAATGGGCACTGATGAGGCTACACTGACGGGCACTGATGGGGCAGAACTGATTGGCACTGATGAGGTGGCACTGATTATGAGGCACTTATATGCAGCAATGATGAGCACTGTTAGGCGGCACTGATAAGCAGCACTGACAGGCACTGATATACAGCACTGACGGACACTGATAAGCGGCACTGATTGGCACTCATAGGCGGCACTGGGCACTGATAGGTGGCACTGATGGGTGGGCACTAGTAGGTGGCACTGGTGGGCACTGATAGGGGCACTGGTACACACTGATAGGGGCACTGGTGGGCATATGTCCTGAAAGGGGCCCATTCCCTGGTGGTCTAGGGTGGCATCTGAAGGTGGCACGGAGTGCCATTTATATTGTGCACAATTCCCCTTACCTGGTGGTCTAGGGTGGTCTCCCTGCTGGTCCATATCAGCTCCCTGGTGGTCCCTGGTCGGCTCCCTGGTGGTCCTGGGTGGGCATATTGTTGGTGGTCCCTGGGCAGGCTCCCTGGTGGTCTAGTGTGGAGATCCGAGGGGGGGCTGTGCTGATAAATCATCAGCACAAACCCTCCCTGTCTGGAGGGCAGACGATCGTCTCTCCACTACTCAGGTCTGCAGACCCGAGTACAGGAAAGCCGATAAATGGCTTTCCTGTGTTACACTGTGACCAGCCGTGATTGGTCATGGCTGATCACATGGTAAACTGCTTAGGATGGAAGCACTTTACCAAGATCGGTATTGGGGGGGGGATCAGGCTGACCTCCCACACCACCGATCGCCGCGTTGCGCGCCCCCCCGGGCGCGCAGCGGCTTGTTATCCTGAGGATGTCATATGATGCCCAGTCAGGATAACTGAACCACTTCCCGGCCGTCATTCTGCATACGGCAGTCGGGAAGTGGTTAAAATCCATACCAGACCCGAAGGGCCTGGTATGCAACAGTTTTTTTTTTTGTTTTTTTTTATGACATTCAGCGCTCAGTAATTGGCTTACCAGCTCCCTCTTTAGCAACCAGCTCAGTAGGGTAAATTACCACATTAATGCGGTAATTACAGCTAAATCAAACAAATACTGCATTCAGTATTTAGCACAAAATTCTTAGTGAATTGACCCCATTGTCTGCTTCACAGCCGACAGCCTTCTAGCATCTAGTGACGCAGTGGGCAGAGCCTGCTGGGGAGCACACTAGTTCCCCATCAGGTCTGCTCTTTTTGCGATTAGCAGGCAGTAGGTGGTTTCTATAGCCAATAGCAGACGAGATCCACCCACCTCCTGCTGCGAATCACAAGGGTTGCAGATCTGATATGGATCTAGTGTCTGAATCCCCATAAGGGCCTGCCCCCAGACACGACTCCCAGTCGCTGCGCTGTCTGACAGCAGTGGAAAGAAAGCAGTCGCATGGAGGCCTCGGTGTGCCGCCACACAGTGCATGCCCCAGACTTATATATCTGTTTAATAGGTCCATGAATCTGTTGCCCGCACAAACATTTTGTTCTGTGGAGGCATGTTGAATTCTAAAAAGTCAGACATTCATTATGAATACCCCTGAAACGTTACACTAAATAGTTGATGAATATTTCACATGCATCATTAACAGATAAGGGATATAATTTTTGTCCGACTCCAGTCAACCCATCTTAAAAAAATGTTTGATAGTGGAAAAGGGTTAAAAGCGGCTGTGGGGTTTGTAATCCCTATTACAGCATTTCCTACACTTCCTTCCCCAGTGTTGGGTGTCTCCAGGGCAAGAAACCCCCCAAAGGGGACACAGCAATTAAACTTCTAACTTTTCCATTGTTAAATGTCTCTAATTTATTGTGATTTTCTCAGTCAACCTGTAGCTCAGATCACACTTGTACTCCTTGCTGTTCTTTTTGTTGCAGTCTTTCCCAGTAGAGAAGTAGGTCAGAACTCAATAATTAGAAAATAAATCTATATGTAAAAGACAGAATGGCTCCTGTTTATGACAATACATTTTCAAACACAAGATAATCTTTTACATTTACATTTTGATTGTGCATCTGCTTTTATGTGTCCAGCTTCAGGTGAAATTTATCCAGTGCTTTAAATATTTAGCAGTCTAGGGAAGATGTTAATGCAAGTCTGGCACTGCCATTGTGAGAATTGCAACAATGATAGTAATTTGTAGCATCAGGTTACTGTTTCATACAGGGGCTGGAGATGGAACAGAGGAACTAAAATTGTTTGAATTGTTAGTGTTTGCCATCCACCAGGCTTGCCAGACAGATGGATCATGAATACTGTCTAGACATAGAGTGAGGCTGTGGTCTCTCAGGGCATGCTGTGGGGCTGTTCACCAATCATACACATTGCTTTTTACATGATCAAACTGTGCACTTACACATAACTTCTCAACAGATTATCTGCTAATTTGTATCTGAACATAGAGCCATATTGTTTCACATGCCAGCCTCAAGATGCTGACTTAATTTGAATATCTGAATTTTTTGATGGCTAAATAGTGTTAGTACTAGTATATCGCTAAGCACCAGAAAACAGCATTTCCATTATACTTGAGGTGATTGTAGCTGTATTATTGTGATGGGGAAAATGGAGTACTGTCCGTGATACTTTTTTTATTTGCACGAACATACAATTTTTCAGGACAAGCTTTTGGGTTATCTCCCCTTCTTCAAGATCCAAGGACAGTACTCTATTTGCTCTATCCTTATACTTGAGTCACTATTGTGATTTACCGAATAATCAAAAAATAACCATACGTTTAATTGATGCTGGCCAGTCTAAAGGGTTGGTATATTCTCACAATATGATTTTACCCTAATATCTTAGCAGAGCATTGTTTGAATGGTTCAAATAGACCGAAGTATGCCCTCTAAGAGGAAACGGTTTGGGCCTCCTAGCGATAGTCCTCATTTCTCTCAGCCGCTCGCTCTCAATCGGCCTCTCGTTCTCTCTTTCTCTCGTTCTCTCGTTCTTTCTCTCTCTCGTTCTCTCTCTCTCTCGGCCTCTCGTTCTCCTTCTCTCTCGGCCTCTCGTTCTCTCTCTCTCTCTCTCGGCCTCTCGTTCTCTCTCTCTCGGCCTCTCGTTCTCTCTCTCTCGGCCTCTCGTTCTCTCTCTCGGCCTCTCGTTCTCTCTC
>BLSH010071091.1:571483-582160 GCA_018402905.1 Glandirana rugosa | reverse complement strand
ACATAGATCCCCGATGAGAAAAGCAGAGCCCGCACACGGACACGGCCGTGTGAAAGAGGCCTTATACTTGCATGCTCTGTACAGTGGTTTTGCACAGAGCAGCCCAAATCTTACTTTTCTCGGGTCCCTCGCTGGCGCGCCAGGCCCCTCCCTCCTGCTAAGGCCCCCACAGCAAGCAGCTTGATATAAGGACCCCGAGCCGCTTCTCTGTGTGTCCATTTAGACACAGCTGTGGCTTGGCCCCACCCCCTCTCTCTCCTCATTGGCTCACTTTGACAGCAGCGGGAGCCCATGGCGCTTCCCCGACAGCCAAGGCTCTCATGTAACCTTGCTGGAACAAGGTAGGGCTTGGGTACATATTAGAATGCATTAAGATAAAAACCTTCTATCTGTAGGACCACTTTTTTTTTTTTTTTTTTTTTTTTTTCTACATGGAACCCATTAATATCTAAATAAAGCATCCTGTAGACATTTAATGCCTCTTGCAGAAAAATGTGAGGAAGGGCTGATGGGCTTGCATGTGTTTGAGAGTATGCACATTCAACCAGGAAGCATTTGTAAGTAGACATGCAAAAATATCAACCAGCAACTCAAATTTTAGCAATTTTCAGGCAGCAGTGTGCAAAAGGCCTTAGATACACTGGGGTGGATGAAGAAAGACTGAGACACATAGGATAGTGCTGTAGTTTCTAAAATTTACATTTCTATGCAAAGGATTCCCAAATAATAAACCCATTGTAAGTAGATTTATATACTATTTGGTACATAGGAGAATATAAAAGCAGAATAGATTTAGGGGGCGCCTGTCCCCGTCTCCCTGTCAGAACACAACAGCTCAGCTGGGAAGATCAATGTACTAACTTTACATAGTACATCGCCTCCAGCTCGCGCTAACAGTTTTTTTTTTCAACCCGCTGGGTTGAAGGAAAAAACTGTGTGTACCAGGCATTAGACAAAGCAGTACACAATTAGACCCCTTTCATACTGAAATGCCGCTAAAGCGCAGGTAATTTTTGTGGTGCTTTAGCCCGGGTGGTACCGGCCCATTTTTTTTAAGGTCAGGTGACACCGTGACCTTTAAAAAAAAAAAACATAAAGAAAAGCCTGTTTTGCGGTACGTTGAAAGTGCTTTGAAGGCGCTTTGGAAGCACTGCCCATTCATTTTAATGGGCAGGGGTGTTATTGCAGCGCTATTTATAGCGCTGTAAACATGCCCCAAAGATGCTGCTTGCAGGACTTTTACAAACGTTCCGCCAACGCACCGCCCCAGTGTGAAGGCACCCATTCAAATGAATGGGTGGTGGTTTTTCAGGCGCTATTTTTAGCACTACAAGGCCTAAAAACTACCTCAACGTGAAAGGGGTCTTCCATATGCTGCATGCTCGTTCTCAGACGAAACTTCCAACTTCTAATTTCTGTATCCCGATTTGTATCTGGTATATATTAGAAGGTTGCCTACTGTAGAGATGACGCGCATGACTTTTGTTAATTTTGTGCAAAAGAGGCAACACATTTAAAAAATGGCACACCAGCCATACAGCTTAGCCTAGTTCTCAAGTGTGCTTATTGGTTTATTACCGGTAATTTGGCACATACTGTTCCATCCTCATTTCTGCCCATAATTTCTGGAGGACCCGTGTTAATTTTCCCCAAACCCCAATATGGTATTGCCCCAAACAATTCGTTATTGCTGACTCCAGAGTTGTCTAAGCTTCAGGTTTACAGTCACTCTTTTATAAGGTATTGGCATTAAATTGTGACATTGTTTAGGGAAAACCTTTACAGGTCTTATTTTATAAGCATTCGTTTTCATAGGTCTACAAAACATTTGGGATATTATGCATTCCAACTTGTGTTTCTGCACCTCAAAAAAAAAAGTACCATCTTGATTAAAAAAAGCATTGAATGTTGAGTGGAATTCTCTTAATAGAAAATGGTTATTGCTAACCCTCTAAAATTGCTAGTTGATTGGCTGTTTGGCAAATCACCAAGCCTGAATGCTGCCTATTCAAGGGCATGCTAGAAAATGTAAGCGTACATGTATGCATAGGGTTTTTGGACTCTAATGCAGAATATTGGGGAGTAGAGGGGTATTGAATAGGTAAAAGTATGCAGTTTTGGGTGTCTACTGCAAAGTTTAAAGGACCGATTCCTAAACCTGTATGGAGTATGGAATATTTTTGAGGACCTGTGTCATTACACTTTTGATGGGTTTTGCATTCCCACACAATTCTATGAGAATTCAAAATCTGCATAACCATTTGTGTACCAGCCCCTTCATTATAAGGACCATTTTCAGTTCTTTGATTTGAATAACATTAAATAACTTCTGTTTTTGGAATTTTTTTTTTTTTTTTTTTACTGAAAAAAGGGAAAAAAAGCAGACCTTTTAAAAAAAGCTCACGCTAACATAGCTGCTGTAAGAGGAAGGGGAGGATCAACCATGTAAAGAATAGCATGTGATGACCAATCACACTGACCACATGGTACCCAGCCCCCTGGATTAACTCAGTGCAGTGTTTCTAAGTACCAAGCCATCTAATGACCGCTAAGTACTTTGCACTTAGCAGCAGGAATGGGTGTGTGCTGACTATTCACCCAATGCCATTTATAAATGGCACCAGGTAAATAAACTGACATTTTAAAGTTACCCTGATAGAAAAGGGGTTAAAGCAGATCAAATGCAGGGAAACTGCAGGTAAAACACATCTGGCAAAGAAATCAAAGCTGGTTTTAAAACCGGTAGTAAAGCAAACCTGTTATATGCCTGTGTAGGACACATGCTTGCCCCTGGTGCTGAATAGAATAGTGGGGAAGCATGGAAAATACCTGGTTCTTTGTGGTTTATGGGGATGCATCTGGCCTACTCCATGATTCAGTACTGAGTCTGTCACCAAGCATCAAAGTTGTGACATGGAGAAAGTTCTTGTCAAAGATATAACTTGAATGTCGCGTAGCTAACATTGGGTGTTTTCTCCTGGTCCTGACATCTGAATGGAGTTTTGGGGGAATTAAAGCTGTTGCGCAGCCCTGCATGGGAAAAGCACCAGTTCACTGCAAGCGCTACACTTGCGTCACACTGTTGCCTTTGGTTTACTTATATTGCACATCGTTCTCTTGGTGCTTCAAAGTGTCTCCAGAGCCTCCATAGGAGGAGTCTATCACAACATCACCTGCAGCATTTGAGGGGTTTTTAATCAGTTAGCTTTGCTTTGTTTTGGAAGTATGAGATCCCAGGATGAACTGGGAAACCAATAAACAAACCAGAAAGACCTCATCAGTTGTCCCTTCTAGTTAATGTGTATGTTTTCTGGGAGTGCCTGGTGCAGATGTCACATTTGGTGTGCAGCATGGAGCAGCAAGAAGATAAACTGGGTCCGGAGCGGAGCAATTAGCAGAATATGTGGTGCGCTACGTAATGAACACTGTAGCAGAAGGTGAGCGCAGACTCAAGAGCTGGGACTGAGTGGCGGAGGACGAGCAGAGCTGGGGATCAGAGCAGGAGAAACTAGAAGATGTCACACTTGGTGAGCAGTATGGGACCATAGCGGGAGGTCAGCAGGAACTGGAGATAGAGGACTGAGTTGCGGGGAATCTGCAGAGCTGAGGGACCAGGGTGGCAGAAGCTAGCAGATATTGTATATGGTGTGCAGCTTGGGAGTAATATAGTGGGAGGTGAGCAGGGACTTGAGAGAGGAGGATCATCAAACCAGAGGATCAGTAGAGCTTTTGAATTACTACTTAATGGGGGATCAGCAGTGCTGGGGGTTACTACTTAATGGGGAAACGGCAGAACTGAGGATTTCTAACCAGGGTATCAACAGAGCTGAGGGTACTGCTTAGCACAGGAACTGTTGAACAAGAGTATACTGATGAGCTGGAGATTTTCTAAGCAGGGGGTACCAAGGATCTGCTGAAGGAGTTGGGGGTACTACTGGGCCCCTTTTAAACAAACACACTGGGCATTTGTCAAGCTTCATTAAAGCTTCAAAAAAGCATCACAGAAGCGTCAAAAAAGCATGTTTAAGCAGTAGACACTTTAATATGTGCTAAAGTCGACACAATAAACAAGACCCTGCAGAGAATGTTGAAGCAGTAGGAGGTTTAATGTGTGAACCTCCTCTTCTGGGATCCCCCACTGGTGCTCTAGGCTTCTCTTCTGTGTGTTGCCATAGAAAGAAACTTCCTGCAGTGGCCTCGGTCCCTCTTCACTGGATTTCACTGACAGCGGCGAAGATCCATTGGCTCCTGCTGCTGTCAGCCAAACCTCTGGGAGAGGGGAGAGATTAGCACAGCACTCATAGAATGCGTTCAGGTAGAAAATCCTTATGACTTTAGAACCACTTTAATAGTGATTGTAAAGACAGAAGCATTTTTATCTTAAAGCATTCTATGCATTAAGATACCGCAGTGCAGTGCGGTGCCATTGGCTGCCACTTCTGTCAGTCAGCCAATGGGGAGAGAAAGGGGGCAAGGCCAGGCTGCGGCTCCGTGTCTGAATGGACATAGGCGGCTGTGGCTCGACTCGGGTGCCCCCCCATAGCAAGCTGCTTGCTGAGGGGGCACAACAGGAGGGAGGGGCCAGGAGCCTCGAAGAGGGACCCGAGAAGAGGTGGATCTGGGCTGCTCTGTGCAAATCCACTGCACAGAGTAGGTAAGTATAACATGTTTATTTTTATAGGAAAAAAAAAATCAGACTTTACAATCACTTTAAGATTGTCATCTCTTTTGAGAGCTACTTATGAATTCTGACAAATGTAATATGAGTGCTGTCTTTTTTTTTTTTTTGATGGGTACAAATCGATTGCTGTAAGATGGTACCCATCGGAAGACTTGCCCCTCAGCAGTCGCTCTATCTAGCCAGTAGTCTGCCTTGATTGGACAACAGATTTCTGTGCAACTCTTTGGTTTTGGCTCTCTGCTATTTTTACCCTCTTGAGTTCTGAAAACCTTTTAACTAAATTGCACTTTCCTGGTGTTCAGATCCTAAGTGTGTGGAGTCCATAGAGTATTGGAGGCATGACATCTCCAAAGTGCCTCTGTTTTCTTTAGGCACTTAAAGGGAACAACCAACGTGCAAGTGTAATAAAGGGCAATATTTAAGTTCTGGCTTCAGATAAAAGGCGCAAGCCTGGTAAAATGTTCTTATGGAACAGAGGAGGGCCTGTTCTGTGCTGCAATGCACAATCAAGACTGAATATGCAATTGTAGCTCTAGAGCCCTCCAAAAGGTCTGATCCATTCCATGTGTTCAGTGCCAGGTTTCATAATACTTGGGCGCTACAAGATGAAAATGATTATTCACCTGTTTTCAGTACTTGGGTACTTGCCAGTTAATTCATTCAGAAACAAATTGGCAAGTGAAGATTGGTTTATATGTAAATGTAGAAGCAGTTAAAAAGTTGATATATTTTGAAACCTGATTTTAGTGGGACTTTTGAGCTTCATCAAAGGCAAGGAGTAAAAATGTGTGTTAAGTCCTTAAACTAGAGAGTAGCAAAGATCCTGTAGGGTTTGCCATGCTTACCTAATGATTCAACAATTGTGTTTAATTATTAGCACTTCTCAACCAAGCTTAGGCTGGGGAGAATACATGTGACATTTTAATTGCTTATTAGCAAACTGTTTAACTGCTTGTTGACAATACCTTTGCCAAAAGAAACTTGAAAGTGAAACTCTACTTTTGTTGGGAAAAAAACATTTTGCTGTGGGTGATCTATGTATATTGCAAGGATTTTAACAAACTTTGTTGCAGATTCCTACCTTTTTGTTCTGAAGAAATCCATGTGTTTTTCTGCGTCCATGTAGGAAAGTGAGTCTAATGGTAGTGGTTTCCGGATTATCAATCAGCTGTGCACCTGCAGGGCTCAAATGAGGAAAGCTGCTGGGCCTGTATCCCTTTAGACTCCTTTTACACGGAGGTGATTCAAAAACCTGCCCTTAAAACATTGGGCGCTTTAGCTGCGTTAGTGGTGCGCTTTTTTTTAAGGTCACGTGACAATGTGACCTACAGAGAGAACCATTTTGCTGCACTTCCCATTCATTTCAATGGAGAGGGGCAAACATGCTCCAAAGATGCTGCTTGCAGGACTTTTTTCACCACCCCGCCAGTGCCCCAGTGTGAAAGCATCCATTGAAATTACTGGGAAGCGGATTTCTGGCACTATTTTTAGCACAAAGGGCTGAAAAGGGGTTGAAGACGTTATTTCCTATTGGGAGTATCTCACCAAAAATGTTTTGTTCCAGGGGATGCCTGAAATCTGACTTGTATCTTAGGCAGACTTCTGGGAAAATTGGTGAGCGAATCACACAAGCAGGAAATTATGTTTCTGGGGGGCGTACACCTCCAGGTAGCCATATTGCATTTTCAGAAAATTTACAGAACTACAATATGACTTGTCGCAGATGTATACACTATATATTGTGTTTGCTATTTTTTTCCCCCACAAAAGGAGTTACCCTTTAACCCTTTCGCCACCAGGTCCATACGTCGTACAGACCTAATGGCCAGGGGTATTACACACAATCAGGTGGCTGCTGCCGCTGGGATTGTGTGTGAAACTGACAGGCGGCCACCTGCCTGTCAGATGAGTGTTCGGGTGGCGCAACTGCCGCCCCATCGCTCTCACACACCCTCGGTACCGGCGCCCCCCTTGCCGTGCCTACTGGGCTCCGCTTGCCCATCTGCAGACCCAGGACCGTAATGGTGGGTAGCTGCGGCTGGAGGGGAAGTACAAGAGCGGATATACGTCCACTCTCCTCCCCTTCTTCGTGTGACCCGGAAAGTAGTGATGCACCAAATAGAAATTTTGGTGCAGAAACCGATACCGAAAATGAAGGATGCACTAGGCCGAAAACCGATACCGAAAATGACATTTTTTGTAAAAATAAATTGCTTATTATTTTTAAAAAAAAACGGTCATTCATTAATGTTTTCTTTTTTTGATATAGAATATTAGAATTTTATTACTATATTATTTTACTTTTATTACCATTGAAGTTAATGAATAAAAAAAATACAATCCAGTAACGTAAAGTAAGTACTTTAGTAAAGTAAGTTACCCACGTGAAAGACACATACAATAAAATACAATAATTAGAAACTTACAGTATATATGCTGCACAATGAAATAAAATTAAAAAAAAATAACATAAAAACAATAATATAAAATGCCAACTTGAAGCACATTGCAAGGAATAAGAGGCTCTATGCTTGTGTAGACATATATTTTTTCACGGTTTATTGTTCAAAAATAGAAGAACCGTAAAACAAGACAGGGTGCACAGGCCAGTACAAACCGTCAGGGGTATCAACAAAGCTTATTGTCAAAGTAAAACATCAGCTTCTAGGCCACGATATACAATATTATCACATCACATAATGGGACAACTGGGAAACCTAACAGGCTAACATAGCGCGGTGTTTTAACTTGAACTGATTACACCTATTGGTTGTTCTATAGTATACCACCACCGGTCTGTTTTTCATTTTATTAACAACAAAAAGAGATGTCTTTTTTTAGATAATGCACTAGGCTGGTGCACCCTCTGTCTTGTTTAAGTGTATCCACTGAGTTCCCTAGTCATAAGGCAAGGCATGTCCAGTGAAGACAGCAGGGAAAAATATAGGCAACAGTCTGGCCGTGGGACCCACTTCCAAGCACCGGAGCAGAGATTTTGGAGTCGCTTTACTAAAACTGGAGAGACTGAAAAATTTTGTGCAGCTGTGCACATTAGCTGAAGAGCTTCTAACTTCAGCTTGATCAAAGCTTTGACAAAAAAAAATGGAAGACAGAGTTGGTTAACTTCTATGCAGAGGCGGAGCTACACCAGATTTTGTACTCTCCCCCAGTTTTAGTAAATCAACCAACCCCTGTGTGTGTTCTAGTACAATAAAGTAGAAAGAACTACAAACAACACGAGTGGCAAAGCCTGGGCACTGGCAGGCCTGGCCTCTGACCTATACTGTTAAGTATCCTTTTTTATGGCAGAAGGCCGTTATTCTGTTCAGTTTCTCTGTAAAAATAACATAGATAATTTATATGTCTAATTGTCTATATTTTTTAATGCTTTTATTTTCAACTTAAATGAGAACTAAATTTCTCTAAGTTTTCTCCCTAAGCGGTCAGCCCTCTGCATGTGCGATAAAACTGTATGTATGTAGCTGCGGCCACCTACATACATACAGCATACCCGTACCGCGCTGTGTTCTGGGTATGAGTGGAGCCGAGACTTCTCGAAACAGACTAGTCTACAGTCAGTCTAGTCTACAGAAGTGTGCTCAGTTCAAAAGCTGGAGTTCTCTTTTAAATTGAAAATACTAGTGCACTAAAACAAGCAAGAATAGCAAAGGGCCTGTCCTACTACTACACCCTCTATTCTGTAAGCTTATTTAAAGTTTGAGGTTTCAACTTTACAGTCCATTAGTGCAAAAGTTGCACAACTACAACTAGTGTCTACAATTCCAAATTGGACTGTGCTACTGTTTAACTACTGAAACTGAAATAGATACTATTTAAAGTTAACTGTTTCAGTAAAAGTGGCAGATTTCGCATTAAGA
The DNA here is from genome assembly GCA_018402905.1 of Glandirana rugosa. Taxonomy (NCBI): domain Eukaryota; kingdom Metazoa; phylum Chordata; class Amphibia; order Anura; family Ranidae; genus Glandirana; species Glandirana rugosa. The sequence goes on along the minus strand of BLSH010071091.1, from coordinate 573,601 downwards.
ACAAAAGCTGTTCAGCTTTCTCACAGGAGAGACGGTTCCTCTTCTCATCAAGAATATGAGATGCTAGACTGAATAGTCTCTCACTCTCTGTACTGGTGCTTGGGGCATCTGCGTGCACTCTGTGCAAGCAGTGGAAAACGTTTTTCATTCATGCGCCAGTACTCAAGGGGATTGTCGCTTCTGGCGATAGGCTGTTCAGCTAAATAAATCTCCAGCTGTTGGGTAGCTGCAGTTGTTGTGGCACTGCTATGGACCGGGGTGCATTCATGTAAAATTTCTTCAAACATGTCAGATAGCGAGGGAGTGTGTTCCTCCTTCATGTGTATGCAGCCGTTTCTCTGGTATACGTTCCTCCTCTGTGCTACATCTCGAAACTCTTTCACCAGATGCCTCGAACACCTCCATTTGTGCGGCCTGTATCTTTTCCCGTGCACGCTGCTTTTTCTCCGCATTAAAATAATGGTCTTTAAATCAAGGATCTAGAACTGTTGCATTGTAGTACAGAGGGTTGGACTCAATGTCTTGAAACCAGTTGTTAACGGCCTCCAGTAGAGTGGTTTTAGCTGTTTTTACGCCATGGTCTGTTTCTACCTCTTTTCCTAGCAGACGCTTCAGTGCAGCAGTCAAGGGAAGAACTTCAGCAATGAAAGCATTAGCTTGAGCTTATTTCTTTTAACTATTCAAATGGAGTTAGGAGAGACCAACAATTTTAAACTAACATCCACTGATGTGCGCTCAATGTTGCCGGCAGTTCGTAATCTGCAATGTATGCAGCTAAAACACGTTTTTGTTCGAAAAGACTTTGGAGCATGTAGTAGGTGCTGTTCCAATGAGTGGCTACATCTTGCTGCAGTCGTTTCAGTGGCATTCCAAACTGTATCTGCAAGGCTTGTAATCTGGAATAAGCAAGCGGAGAATGTTTAAAGTGACCCAAAATTTTTCTTCCTTTTGATACTATATCTGATATGGTGCGCTGACTCAGCAATCTCTCAGTCACAGCCAATTGTAGCGTGTGTGCCATACACGGCATGTTCACTGTCCTCCATAGCCTTTGCCATGTTCCACGCATTATCTCGGACAATCAGATGCACTTTAGATTTCTCAATGTGCCAAGTGTCAAGCATGGTTTTTAAAGCATCAGATATTGCTGCTGCAGTATGTGATCCAACAAACTCACGTGTGTTAAGTAGAATGTTTTGCAATTGCAATTGAAATTTGCCATCTATCCACTGCGCTGTCAGGCTAAGCATGCTCGTAGGACTGACGTCTGAACTCCAAATGTCGGTAGTAAAACTGATTGGGGTGATGTCGGTTGTCATGAGCTCATGAACGTGTTTTGTAACTCTGGCAAACAATTCGGGTAGACCGGTATCTGAAAAGGAGCGTCTGCTTGGTAGGGTGTAACGTGGCTCAATATGTTCCATGAGCCTACGGAATCCAATGTCCTCCACAACAGAGAATGGCTGGTCATCTAATGCAATAAATTCCATAATTTTATCTAATGCCACGAGCTTTGGGACTGTCACTTGTACATTTTTTAGCCTTTTGAAAGACCGTGGCCACAGATAGTGTAGAACTTAATGTGCTTGCATTTTTTTGGAAGCGGCACGGTTTTTTTGCATACTGATCTAGAGGACGTGTTTTCAGGTGGTTATCAAACCTGCTATTGAAAAATGCCTTGCCATTGTACCCCCTCTTCAAATTTTTGCTGAGCAAAGACAGCAGATTGCAAATTTGGGGTCTTCATCAGAAACTTTAAAATATTTCCACACTGCAGACATGGTCCACCTTGCCTTCTGGGGTTTAAACGTTAGACGACAGAAACGAGTCGTTTTTAAACTTCTCCCCCATGTTACCGTTCCGTAAAAAGTTATCGTCCAAACTATTGGTGGACTTTTGTGCAGGAGATCTAGTCATACGTTTTTTTGGCACGGCGAAGGTTTTTTTACGTTCGTGTAATTCAAGATGTGATAGACACCGGTGCCAGAAAGTTTTCCGATTTTTTACATGTTCACTGTCAGGGTTTCGAGCACCGTAATCTATTTTAATACCTTAAATAACGTAATCTACTGGTCGGTAAGAGACAACACCTCCTGTAACCTAAGGCATCCGAGTACC
>BLSH010071091.1:508550-523685 GCA_018402905.1 Glandirana rugosa | reverse complement strand
GTTATGGGCATAAGAGATCTAACTGATCCCAGTGACAGGGATCAGTAGATCTCCTATGCCCGCACTGTCAGAACGGGGAACCGCCGTGTTTACATCAGTGGTTCCCCATTCTTTTGCTCTGGCCACTCTGCATATCGCCGTCTATTTACGGGGAATCACGGGACCCATCCACTCTACCACAGTAAATATACTGCGCGCGGTGTGGAAGGGGTTAAACTAAAGTAGTAAGGCCTCATTTACACGACTGCTGTTAAACAGACGTTTAGAGGCATTTGGGCATTTTTTTCAGCTGCCCCTGAACTTTCCTCTGTTATCATATCAGTACATGTACACAGGGTCGTTTAAGGTCGTTTCCAGGCAGTTGTGTTTTTAAAGGCTTTTTTGGAACTCAAAAAAATGGGTTCAGACACCAGTTCAGAGGCATTTGAAACGCCAAACAGCTTGTAAACACTGCTAAATGTGCCTAAACGCGGTAACTCGCGTCTAGGACCGTTTTGTTTACAGCCGTTTCCATTTAAAAAAAAAAAGACGCGAACACGGCATGCAAAACGGCCGTTTTAGGCGTCGGCTTCTAGCTGTCAAAAAAATCGTTCAAAGGAGTTTGAAATAGTGTCCTGTGTAAATGGAGCCTTAGAGTTACAATCCCTCTGCCAGATTTTTACTAATATCTGGGGCCCTGTTAGAGAGATTTACCCTTTCTGTCCTGTTGAAAAGTGATAGTAAACACTTACTGTTTAATTTACATTGTCTTATTTCTGTGTGTGTGGATAATGTAATTAAAAAAACAGACTTCGAAGTACCTTTTTCCTAATTGATATACATTTGTCACATGACCCAGATCTTTCCCAGCCTGTCTGCAGTGAAACCTAAACAGGAGGAGCTTCTACTCCTCTGCTGCTGGTCACATGTTCAAAAAAAAAAAAAAAAAAGCCTTTGGAGTAAAAATACATATCATTAAACGATTTTAAATTGTCCTACAAATATATATTTGAAATCAAATCTTTACTATTTTGTGGAAATAACAGTGCTGGCGGATTTCTGCCACTCACTGGCTGTGTCATGCCCCTCCAGCCTGTGTCTTAGAATAATAAGAGGGAGATGAAGCCACCATTAAGCTACATGTTATATCCTGCCCTCATTGTGTTTTAGCTGGTTAGCGGGCATGGAAGAGGATGAAGGGAGTGGGATGTCATTTACCACGGTCTATATGCCCACATATGACTTTAGTCACATGGGCTACTCGAAAATGATAGGGAGGAAATGCTCAGCATAGAAACTCGCTGAAAATTGAGCATGTGTAGAGCTGCCACCACAGCTGCCAAATCCCTAGCTGAATTGGGAGCATGAACAGAAGGTGGAGATGGAGAGCAGCAGGATCAACCAGCTTTTTTGAGAAGACAAAAAATGAATCTCATAGTGACTGACTATGAACACAGCATGTAATGCACCATTTGATAGTTTATTATAATGTGGGTTTAGTGACACTTTAACCATTTGCCGACCAGCCGCCGTCATTGTACTGCGGTAAGGTGGCATGATCCCACGAATCGCTGTCACTGTATGTTGGCGCAGGATCTCGGTTTTGTGGGTGCTCCCACTGGCCAGCGAGGGAGCCTATCAACGTTCCTCGCAGTGACAGAACGGGGATCTGTCTGTGTAAACAAGGCAGATCTCCATTCTGACGGGAGATCACACAGATCCTGTCTTTCTGCTATGCAGGAAGATGGATCTGTGTGTTTCCCCAGCCACACCATCCCCCATACAGTTAGAAAACACAAGCCGAGAACACATATAACCCCTTGATCGCCCCTAGTGTTAACCCCTTCCCTGCCAGTCATTAGTACAATAACGGTGCAGATTTTTAGCACTGATTACTCTAATGTCACTGGTTCCCAAAAAAAGTGTCAAAATGTCTGTTGGGTGTCCTATCTGTCCGCCACAATGTCGCAGTTCTGCTAAAAAAAAAATCACTGATCGCCGACATTACTAGTAAAAAAACAGATAAAAATGCCATAAATCTGTTACCACAGTTTGTCACTATAATAACTTTTGCGCAAACCAATCAATATATGCATATTGCGTTTTTGTTTTTTTCGTTTACCAAAAATATTTCGAAGAATACATATTGGCCTAAAATGATGAAGAAAAAAAATTATTTTTTTTTGGATATTATAGCAAAAGTAAAAAAAAAAAAAAAAATTGCTTCAAAATTTTCTCTTTTTTTTTTTTTGTTCATAGCGCAAAAAATAAAAACTGCAGAGGTGATCAAATACCACCAAAAGAAAGCGCTACTTGTGGGAAAAAAAGGACATAAATTTTGTTTGGGTACAACGTCGCACAACCGCACAATTGTCAGTTAGTGACGCAGTGACGAATCTCAAAAAATGGCCTGGTCAGGAAGTGACAAGGCCATTCAAATCTCCTTTTATTTAGAAAAACTGACGATTTTTCAATTTTAAGTGCATAATCCTTCTGGTCCTTAAGTGGTTAACCAGAAATAAAGTATGGGGAACTCTCCCAACACAGGAGGGCAACTGGTGCCCTAAGCTCAGTACAACCATGGTGCCCCACTCTGCCCCTCCATTGCAGAGAAGTAAACTGGCAGTAATTAAGACCAACTTGATGCCAATGCTCAGAAGGGGGCATATGTGCTGGGAAACTGTTCCTATTGTTAGTTTCTCGAACATATAGTTGCTAGAACGCCAGCAACCGGCAGCTTCCTAGCAACTGATGACTTAATCCCACCTAATTAATCTGCTGGCTGGGGGGATTTCCTGCCGACAGCTGAAAGTAAATCCAAGGGGTGGAATGCCAATTTACATCATTGTTTGAATATGGCTAAGTGCATATTTGGGTGATATTAGCCAGAATCCCCACTCCTTTTTCCCTTTCAGCTATCAGCTGGGGAATCTCCCAGCTGGTCTCTGAATGGCCTGGGGGGAGGCATTTGTTGGTCTTACACTGTCTGCTACAGAGCTACCAAAGAGGCAAAACATGCACTGAGGGCCAACTGTACGTGATATGGATGCTCCGGCCTCAATGCTGCTCCAATCCATGCAACAGATTTGTGCCCCTGTTCCTGACGGGTACATGAATCTGTCACCCGCACTGTCATGGTCATGAGGAGCAAGAATGTTCAACGTGAAATTAAACGTTTGAAAATGTTAACTTTTTCATCTTCCAGGTCAGCCCTAGACCAAACCTCAAAATTATAATAAATAAAAATGTTTGATTTTTTTTTTTACCAGACAGGCCATGGATCAAAATCCAGCAACTGACAAGGTCCTTTTAAGTGAAAACACTTCTTTGATGAATAGATGTATTTCTATTGGTTTTTTTTTTTTTTTTTTTTTAACACTTCTCAAAATTAAGTGCCCCTCATCCCACCCTGCAAGAGTTTAATGCTTGATACATTTAGGGGGTGGCAAAAAAGGCTGCATTACCTGCATTGCTCCGGCGGTGTCGGCGTGACCAGCTAACCTGCAGCCTCATCTCTAATCTGCTCTGTCGTGCGCTTGCCCCCACCATGTACAATACAGGGTTAATAGCCCTGCATTGCACATGATGATGATGTGGGACTGCCCACAGACCAGAGCAGCACAAGAGCAGGCAGTCTAGTAAGTAATGCAGCCTCTTCCTGTACCTCCTTGACCTAACTAGCATTTCATCCTTGCAGTGCCACCAACCTCCACCTCTGGAGTTGAGCTTTAAGGCCTCATACACACAGTGGTTTTTTGCCGCCGCGTTTTTTTGCAGCTCTCCATGTTCTTCAATGGCCCCATAAAAAACGCTGACGTTTTTGAGCTGTAGATAGCATAGGCGTTGGTGAGCTTAACCACTTCAGCCACTTCAGCCCGGAAGGATTTCCCAGGTTAGGACCAGAGCACTTTTTGCGATTCGGCACTGCGTCGCTTTAACTGACGTTGTACCCAAACAAAATTTGCGTCCTTTTTTCCCACAAATAGAGCTTTCTTTTGGTGGTATTTGATCACCTCTGTGTCATTTCTGATCACCGCTATAAACAAAAGAAGAGCGACACTTTTGCAAAAAAAAAGCCAAATTTCTTACTTTTTGCTAAAATACAAATCCAAAAAAAATATATAAAAACTTTTTTTTCATCGGTTTTGGACGATTTATATTCCTCCTCATATTTTTGGTAAAAAAAAAATTTGCAATCTGCGTTTGATTGGTTTGCGCAAAAGTGGCCGCGTTTACGGATGATGAGAATTAATTTCTGGGGTTTTTATTTATTTTATTTTTTACTAGTAATGGCGGTGATCTGCGATTTTTTAGCGGTACTGCGATATTGCAGCGGACATGTCGGACATTTTTTACACTTCATTGGCAGTGAAGGGGTTAACCTGCAGGGGGAGATCTAAGGGTTAACTATGTTCCCTGGGTATGTTCAACTGTGGGGGGGCTGGGCTACCCTGGGCATGAGAGATCTAACTGATCCCAGTGACAGGGATCAGTAGATCTCCTATGCCCCCACTAACAGAGCGGGGAACCGCGGTGTTTACATCGGCGGTTCCCAGTTCTTTGGCTGTGGCCGCTCATCGCGGCTCGCCGGCGGACATCGGGTCACACTCTTCAGGAGTACGGCGGGCTCCCTAGCAGCCACTTGCAGATTTTTTTACGGCGATTCGTGCCCAGCGTCCACACTGCCGCCGTAAATAGACGGTAGGCGGTCTGGAAGTGGTTAAAGCGGAGCTCACGGCCAGCGCGTTCTGTAGCGGCGTTAACCGGCGTTTTTAGCGCCGGTTTTTTCAGGTTAAATAGCGGAATTTTTTTTAACAAAACGCGATGTAGCGCTGACGCTCATTAATGGCGATGCAAAACACCGTCAAACACGTTTTTGACGCCAATTTTTTTTTTTTTTTTTTTTTTCCTGATGTCGGTCCCAACGTTGAAGCTTATTTTTTTAATACGCCAGTGTGTGTGAGGCGTAAGTACTAATTGAAGTAGTGGTGTTTAAAATGTATTTCATTAAATCCCTAAACCTATTTGGAGTAACAAACCTGCTTCCACACTTATCAGGGGCATGGCATCCACATTTTTTTTTTTTTTTAAAAACACGCTTGAAAATGAATATTCAGCTGTGGGACAGGAAGGTAGACCATCCCCATAGAAGTTTATAAGGCTGTAACGTGTTCTGTGCAGCTAGAAGCGAGAGGATTTGCAGTATAGGATGTAAATAAGGGAGGGCACAGCATTCATATCTTGGTAAGTAAACCTCTGTAGAGAGGGAGGTTGGGATCGGTTCGATCAGGGCAAAGGAGCAAAAAGGTTAAGTGCACCTTTAAGGGCATGATAGTCATTTGTAAAACTCTGTAGTACCGCATTCCCTTGTGTCCTAAGCACATGCTTATTTTGCTTAATCCAGCCCTGGCATAGGTACAGTATATAAAGCTAGTGAGCTGTGTGTGGATAGGACCTACTTCTGTGGCCATTTACTAACAGGTGATGGTCCGCACTATGCAAATTAGATTACTTTGGAATAATTTGACTCCTGTTATCAAAATGCCAACATCACTGTCAGTGGATTTAAAATGATTCATGTTCCAGCCCTGGAAATAAAGCAAGGTGATGACTCTACAAAACACTTGGGTACAACTGGCCAAGCCTCCCTTATGGGCGAAGGAGGACATGAAAAGGGATGTTTCTGCTCCGGAGTGCACAGTTCTACAGGCGTTATAGTCCCTTGAAAAAGTGCCCATAGCCTTTGAAATTTTCCAAATTTTGTCATGCTATAACCACAAAAACGTAAATGTATTGAATTGGGATTTTATGTGATAGACCAACACAAAGTGGCACATAATTGTGAAGTGGGAGGAAAATGATAAAGGTTTTTCATATTTTTTTTTTTTTACTAAAATCTAGTGGAACCAATTGCGTTCAGAAGTCGCCTAATTAGTAAATAGTCCACCTGTGTGTAGTTTAATCTCAGTATAAATACAGCTGTTCTGTGAAGCCCTCAGAGGTTTGTTGGAGAACCTTAGTGAAGAAACAGCATCCTGAAGGCCAAGGAACACACCAGACAAGTCCGGGATAAAGTTGTGGAGAAGTTTAAAGCAGGGTTGGGTTATAAAAAAATATCCCAAGCTTTGAACAGCTCAAGGAACACTGTTCAATCTATCATCCCAAAATGGAGAGAGTATGGCACAACTGCAGACCTAAAAAGACATGGCCGCCCACCTAAACGGACAGGCGGGGCAAGGAGCGCATTAATCGGAGAAGCAGCCAAGAGGCTCATGGTAACTCTGGAGGAGCTGCAGAGATCCACAGCTCAGGTGGGAGAATCTGTCCACAGGACAACTATTAGTTGTGCACGCCCCAAACCTGGCCTTTATGGAAGAGTGGCAAGAAGAAAGCCATTGTTGAAAGAAAGCCACAAGTCCCCTTTGCAGTTTGCGAGAAGCCGTATGGGGGACACAGCAAACATGTGGAAGGTGCTCTGGTCAGATGAGACCAACATTTTTAACTTTTTGGCCTAAAAGCAAAACGCTATGTGTGGTGGAAAAGTAACCCTGCACATCACCCTGAATACACCATCTCCACCGTGAAACATGGTGGTGGCAGCATCATGTTGTGGGGATGCTTTTCGTCTGCAGGGACAGGGAAGCTGGTCAGAGTTGATGGGAAGATGGAGCTAAATACAGGGCAATCTTAGAAGAAAACCTGTTAGTCTGCAAAAGACTTGAGACTGGGGTGGAGGTTCACCCTCCAGCAGGACAACGACCCTAAACCTACAGCCAGAGCTACAATGGAATGGTTTAGATCAAAGCATATTATGTGTTTTCAAATGGCTGAGTCAAAGTCCAGACATAAATCCGATTGCGAATCTGTGGCAAGACTTGAAAATTGCTGTTCACAGATGCGCTCTGTTCAATCTGACAGCGCTTGAGCTAGTTTGCAAAGAAGAATGGGCAAAATTTTCACTCTAGATGTACAAAGCTGGTAGAGACATACCCAAAAAGACTTGCAGCTGTAATTGCAGGGAAAGGTGGTTCTATAAAGTATTGACTCAGGGGGGCTGAATACAAATGCACGTCACACTTCGCATATTTCTTTGTAAAAAATTCCCAATAAAATACATTTACGTTTTTGGTTGTAACATGACAATGTGGAAAATTTCAAGACACTGTATGCACATCTATAAATCTTACAGGATTTTTCTGACTTAGTGTTGCTATTAAATATTTTATACTCTGATATATGAAATATATGTATATTTGCATGTTTCAAAAGCTGGCCATTCAAGAACCTGGGACTTGGCTATGACCTTGGGTCAGTCATGGGTGCAACATGTATGTATGTTTTAAATCTGTGCTTAACCACTTGCCGACCGCCGATCGGCATCTGACGGCGACAAAGTGGCTCGTTCCCGCAAATCGCCGTCATACGACGGCGGCTGCGGGAACGTGTATAGTGAGCGCGCGCACGCCGCCGGAGGCGCGCCCGCGCGCTCACTGTGTCCAGGGGGGGCCAGGGAGCGGGTGCGGCGGCTTCGATTGCCGCCGGCCACCCGCGATGGCCCCCCCGGAGCGAATGAGCGGAGGTCCGTGTATGTAAACACGGACCTCCGCTCTGTGTGAGGGGGAAGGGCTGTGATCACAGCCTTACTTTACGTGAAGGCTGTGATCGCTTCCCTTCCCCAGATAGGCAGTCCCCTATACAGTTAGAACACGCCCAGGGAACATAGTTAACCCTTAGCGCGCCCCCTGCAGGTTAACCCCTTCACTGCCAATGGCATTTACACAGTAATCAGTGCATTTTTATAGCACTGATCGCTGTATAAATGCCAATGGTCCCAAAAAAGTGTCAAAACGTTCCGACATGTCCGCTGAAATATCGCAGTACCGCAAAAAATCGCAGATCGCCGCCATTTTTAGTAAAAAATAAAAAAAAATAAAAAACCCCAAAAATGAATTCTCATCATCCGTAAACGCGACCACTTTTGCGCAAACCAATCAATAAACGCCGATTGCGATTTTTTTTTATCGCAAATATGAGGAAGAATATAAATCGCCCAAAAACGGTGAAAAAAAATGTTTTTTTATATTTTTTTTTTGGATTTGTATTTTAGGAAAAAGTAAGAAATTTGTATTTTTTTGCAAAATTGTCGCTCTTCTTTTGTTTATAGCGGCGATCAGAAATGACGCAGAGGTGATCAAATACCACCAAAAGAAAGCTCTGTTTGTGGGAAAAAAAGGACGCAAATTTCGTTTGGGTACAACGCCGCACGACCGCGCAATTGTCAGTTAAAGCGACGCAGCGCCGAATCGCAAAAAGGGCTCCGGTCCTAAAGCTGGAAATCCTTCCGGGGCTGAAGTGGTTAATCATTTGGGAGGCTGAGGAAAATAAGATGGGCTGCACAATATCTGTGTAAAACTTATCGTACTTTCTAGGTATCAAGTGATTCGAATTTCTAGTGCTGCATAAAAAAAAAAAATGACGCTGGATTTCATATATGCAGATATATAAGTTCCTTAGATAACATTTCTTTGCCGGTAATCATCTTGCATGTATGTGGCCTATTTTATTAAAATCTAAAGATTAGTAATATTAACTGGATTTTGTTCAACAAGACTGTTAATACTTTGACTTGTGACTCACTTAATCTTTTTCTAGCTTTTATACTAAAAACCAATTATAAAACCCAAATTGAATGTGTGTAGGAGGAACATACTTCTGAAAAGGCTTTTTTATTCTCTCTTATGCAACTAAACTTTTTCTCTAAATTGTATAATCCCTTTTCAATATGATGATAGTCAATGACAATAGGTGAACAGATACACTTGGTTCTCCTTATATCTTGTTGCTTGCCAGCGCTGATATGGCTATCTGACTTGCCTCCCAAAGGATAAAAAGTCTAGACTTTGAATAGATTTATTGAAAACCAATCTTGTATAGTCCTGAACAAGGTACCTTCAAATCCTGAAACAGTGTTTTACAATCTTAATATATGTTTTATCCTTTTGTAACAGATCATGTTTATCATGTGCTAAATCACAGGTACCTGATAAAGTATCTTCATTTTGTTCTATAATCCACCACATACAGTATATATTAATGCCAAAAACTTTGTAAAGTGAGGACCTGCTTAAAGGAGAAGTATGGCCAAAGCTCGCAGATCACAGGAGCGCAGTTCGTTCTGCACTCCTGTGACCCGTTTTTAGCAGACAGCGGGCTAAAGCCAGTCTAGGCTCGGGAAAGACCATGATATGGTCGGATTCTGCCCACATGCCTGGACGGACCAGCACCTGGCTCTGCCTCCAGCTCTTTGCTCAGGGAGCTGTGAGAACTGTGTGATTGGCTGAGTTTGATTGTTCGCTTCTTAGTCTTACAGCCGGCAGGGTACAGATGCAGCATGGGACCGATGTTGCATCCACCTCGGTAAGTATGATTCTGAGAAAAGGAAAAAACGTTCAAATACTTTTTAAGCAGAACTTGCAGTAAAATGCAAGGTCCCCTTATTAGGTATGGGCAGCTCCCTGTAAAAATACTTAAAAATGTACCTGTAAAGAAAAAAGTTAAAATATACAGTATACTTCATTACCCCTATGTTCAGCTTATGACATCTAGGTGAATGTGACATCACACATCTTCCGGTGAGATCCTGGGAAATACAGAGCAGCTGAAATATCTTTCCAGCAGGATACAGGGAACTGCAGAGCAGACAAAATCTCTTAAGATGCTTTTGCCTTAACTAGAATGTCTTATGAGATTTCTGTCCTACCACTTTGAAATTTGGGTGTTCCTTGTTCCCAATAGTGACGTCATCTTTACATTGTGGAAGACTGGGTAAGGCAAGTACGGTATTTAATCAAATTTTACAGGTACATGTTTCAAGTGATATTGAGTATAGATTTCTACCGGAGGAGAGGGCCAGACTTAAAAAGCAGACCTTGACTTTTACTGCGAGGGCAAGTTTAAACCGTTTTTAAATTTTTTATTTTATGTAGCGAATGGTCACTTGTATTGATCAACTTAAAGTAAAATCTGTATCAGGCCAGCTTTAGACAACTGCCACCAAGTTCTCCTTTTCATTTTACATTTACTTTAGAGTTGGTATTCCCATTTGTCTGTGGGTATTGTATTTTAAACCTGTAGAACAGCTTTTCTAGGCTATTAAAACTGGCAATCGGTTTAAGGTTGAACTAGAGGCAAAATCTATTTTACTTTGGTTAGAGTAAGGGAGGGTTATAACCTCTGTCAGATTTTTTTGGTGTCTGTGTCCCATTGGGGAGGCTTCCCCAACTTCCTTTCCCATAGTCAAAGCAGGAAGTGAGTGGAACTCTCTCCAAAGTGAGGGAAATCTTTGGTTGTCACCCATGTCCCCATTTAAAGATTTTCCCTCTATTCCTGTTCAGGTGACAATTCAAATGTTGGTGTTTTTCCGTTAATTTCATGTTGGCCATTAGGTTGTGCCCTATGCACTCAAATGGGCATGTCTGAACCTCTGCCCCAGAGTGTGCTTATCTGCTGCGTTTGTTGTGAAGTAGTCTCACTTTTCTGTTTAGCCCTTTCATTTATTTGACTTAACAGAGAATGTAGAGGCCAATGAAAGATGAGACATCCTAGGGGCGCAGGGGCTTTGGTGTGAGTTTAAACAAGGTAGTGAGAGGGCAACATACATTTGAAGAGCCCACTGGCTCAGGTTAGGCTGCTCACAACAGGCAAGGCTACCCTACTGTGAGTACTCCGTCAGGGTGCCCAGGAAAAGATGTGCATATAGTATATGGAAGGAGCGCCAGACAAAAAGATAAGAGTCCAAACTCCTTGATGTGCTAAAAGACAGCCATTGCATTTCGGGAGTTAAAGGCACTCCCCTTCATCAGGGCTACAATATTACATAATATAATGTAAACATAATTGTGATAACATAATGAGCCTAACAATTCAAAAACATTGATGACACATACATGGGCATCCAAAAATACTCGCATATTCGCAAACATGCAATGAGATTCAGATGGAGATGAGGGAATATGCAATGATGTATAGAATACAACAATTTGTAGAGCAGACACCACCTATAATTTTGTAAGCTGCACTTGAATGAGATATCAAACCAGGATGCTAATGGAACAATCTCCACATTTTTCCCCTCTAGTTTAACAGCCTTTCTGTTGCTTTTTTGTTATTTTGGTGTCTTGTCTGCACCAATATTTGTCATCCAGGCCCTAATGAGCTCCGGTTTTTGACTAATTTCTATGTAATGCTGCACCTTCTTTTAGTAGTTGCTGCTCTTGAAAGTTGAAATTGCTTTTCCACAACTGCATTAGACGGCTTTCACACTGAGTCGGTTTTCAGGCGCTTTAGCGCTAGAAATGGTCTCTAAAAAGTGCCTCCCATTTATTGCAGTGTATCTCTTCACACTGGGGCGCTGTGCTTGCGGGACGTTACAGAAAGTCCTGCAAGCAGCATCTTGGGGCGGGTTGGGAGCGCTGTAAATGGCACTCCCAAAACGCCCTGCCCATTGTAATGAATGGGCAGCACTTCCAAAGTGCCACAAAATGGGACTTTTTACCAGGACTTTTTAACACTAACTGCACAGGCGCTCAGTGTGAAAGTGGCCTTAGATGGAAGGCGTTCACATATGCTGTGCTTGCTGTATTAATGACCTTTTAGCTTCTTAGTCTGACAGGTGAGAATTTCACACATAATGTCCCCTTTAATCAACCTTATTGTTTATGACAAATCCATCTCTCCCTATCAGTTTCTGCTCTCAGGTCTCAAGGAAGATATGTAAGAATCCCAAATGTTTGCAAGGGGAAACATGGTAATATCCCCAAGCATGCTTGTAGTCCAGTCGATGACAATATTTACCCACTGTGTCCTGCCAGTGAGGGAGATTGGCATTAAAGCCAGACATTACCTCATCTTCCTGGAAAGACTGACGATTTCTATGCTAAATAAGTATGCAGGAGTGGGCAGCTCAGTACCTGCCTGATTAGCAGCAGATCCGGTTTGGAAGTGAAATCTTTTAGCCCTGCTCTGTTCCCCTCTCCCTCTGTTTGCAGATTTTCTTAAAAGGTGTGTCACGGTGTATTACAATGCTGGCAATAAAAGACTTGTCGCTGGGTAAAGTCAACAGAATTGCCAGACAGGTCAGCAAACATTACTGCTGATTCACATCAGAGAGGTCACGTGGCACACAAGTGGATAAAACCAAAAATGCCTGTGCCAGCACGGTGATCTGCTTGTGATCCTGACAGGTACAGCTTTAATTCCTGGGAATGAATCCTGCCAGCTTTCCCTGCTTTGGTTCTCTCTGGCAGCTAATACTACTTCAAGTTGTCTTCTGCGCTGGCTGTCAGTAGAAATAACACATTTATCTGGAAGATAGAAGCTGTTTTACAACACGTCTGATAGGGCTTCCCAGCAGTTGTCTGTAGTGGATGATGGTGTAGCACCTACTGTAACTGCTCACATGAATTCTGACATTGTGTGAGCTTTTAAGAACTTTCATGAATTATGATATTAAGCTTCCAAGAGTTTAAAATCATTTCTTTTCTGATAGTGTTTCGTCAATGAAAAAAATGGATTATTGCACGTTCACACATATGTGAACACAGACGTCGCATGCGATTCGCACCGCATTGCTGTGCAGATCACATGCGATGTCTGTGAGAAGCGAATTGGGCCATACGGTTTGTATGGCTGAATTTGCATCGCATTCGGACCAAAATGGTACAGGACCTTTTTTAGTCCGCACTGCAATCAGATCGCATGGGTGTTAACACATATGCAATCTGATTCCTGTCCGATTTCACAGTTCGCTTTTCGTTCTGTGAACCAATTTGGGGGTGTCATTAACTTTATATTGACACCGGCAGCGGTTCAAATAGCACGGTTTGAACTGCCTGTGATTCTGGTGCGGTGCGGAATCCTCAGAAACTTTGCACCACACCTGAACCGGGCCATAGGTAAACTATATACTGTACATTGAATCTTATTGCGAATTCATAGTTCACTCTGTTCTAAGGTAATTTGTGTTTGGACTTTGCTTTCATTTCTCACACCTATTTCTAAATTAAAGGATCTGCCTTTTATTATGACCAGCTGCTCGGTTTCAGAGCTTGATCGCACCAGCCTGCACTCTAAGGCCTCATACACATAGACGTTTTTACAGCTGCGTTTTTAAAGGGTTTTTTTTACAGCCTAAAAATGCCTCTCCGTTTTATTCAATGGCCTCATACACACATAGTTGTTGAGCTGTAAGGGGCTTACCTTTTTTTAAGCTCCAAAAAAACCCCCAGGACCAGCACCTTCTTAGGCTCCAGCGCTAGAGCTGTAAAAACACAGACGCTGGTAAAAGGTCAAAAACGTGGCTTAATGTATACACAGCGTAAGCCTCATCAGGCGTTTCTCTGTCTCTATTCAAAATCAGTGGTTCCCTATGGGAGCACATTGATTTGAATAGAAGTCGCACCAGAAGTCTGATCATGATGATCCAACTTGCGGTGCGACTTGTGTGGTGAGGATCTTGAAGGGGAACCCCCGCCATAATGAAAAAAAAAAATTGCGCAGGTCCGTCCCCCCCCCCCCCCCCAAGCGATACCAGACACTTCGGTCTGGTATGGATTTTAAGGGGAGCCGCCACGCCACAAAAAATGGCATGGGTTCCCCCCCAAAATCCATACCAGACCCTTATCCGAACATGCAGTCAGGCAGGTCAGGAAAGGGGGAGGGCGAGCGAGCACCCCCCCTCCTGGACCATACCAGGCCGCATGCCCTCAGCAGGGGGGCCTTGTGCCCATGTTGATGAGGACAAGGGCCTTTTCACGACGACCCTGGCCGGGTCTGCGGGAGGGGGCTTATTGGAATCTGGAAGCCCCCTTTAACAAGGGGGCCCCCATATCCCAGCCCCCCACCCTATGTGAATGAGTATGGGGTAGATTTAAAAAAAAAAAAAAAGTGGGCTTTGGGCTGGGGGGCCCCACGCAATTTTTTATTTTTTTTTATTTTGGTGGGGGTTCCCCTGCAAGATCCTCAGCACACAAGTCGCACCAGAAGTCGGATCATCATGATCGGACTTGTGGTGTGACTTCTATTCAAATCAGTGAGCTCTGATAGGGAACCATTGATTTTGGATAGAGAAACGCGGCTTAAAGTTAGCGCATTAACGCCAATGCAAAATGCTGATAAAATTGTGTTTTTTTTTTTTTTCCTGGCATCGGCACTAGCTTTACAGCTCATTTTTCATAACGCCCGTATGAGGCCTAAAACACGTGTGCAGCATTTATTGCAATGTGCTACACTGTCTTTAGTGACGTTTAAAAAAAGACACTTCATTCCAGTCTCTGCACTGCATCGCATTGCAAGGTGCAGTTAGTTGCTTAAAACTGCAAAATGTCTGTATTTTTGCACAATGCACCACAAACCACCTCAACGAAGCAAGCTTATGGTGAGAACAAGTCACGGTGTTTTGATTAATGCTGCAGTGTCTTCATCCCTTTGGATGAAGAATATCCTTAAAATGTATCTCGACTAAAAATATAGGGGATGTATGACTTTTGACAGACATAAGAATTCTGAGCCAGTTAAAGTGGTTGTCTCCCCTAAAAAAAAAAAAAAAAAAAAAGCCTGCAAGGCAAAGGCATAATGAGCTAGTATGCAACGCATACTAGCTCATTATGAAATACCTTAGAACGAAGCTCCCGCACGTCCGCTCGGTCCCACGAGGAGGGAGCTGGCATGTTCCCTCCGTGGATCTTTCCGGCTGCGCGGCTCTGGCCACTCACATGCGTGGGAGCCCATCTTTCACGCGGACTTTCCAGCAGGGTCCGGCACTGTGTGCCCGGCCCTTCGCCGGGACATCACTGCACCTGCTATAGGTTTAGGAGATATTCTTTTCACTTACAGGTAAGCCTTATTATAGCCTTACCTGAAGGTAAAAATGTCATTTTAGGGAATACAACCGCTTTAAAGCAGAACTATAAATAGTACTTACCTATGGTCCAACAACCACATGCGTGGGAGGTCAGTCATACTTTTGTCGGAATATAAATGGAGCTATGCAACTCCATGTACATTTGAAAGAAGACTGCAAGGAGGTAAATACTTTTATTCTGCAATAAAGAGCCTGCCTGCTCCACTTTTTTTTTTCTGCTTTTAAAGAGTATGTAA
>BLSH010071091.1:484435-508540 GCA_018402905.1 Glandirana rugosa | reverse complement strand
AAGCTCCCGCACGTCCGCTCGGTCCCACGAGGAGGGAGCTGGCATGTTCCCTCCGTGGATCTTTCCGGCTGCGCGGCTCTGGCCACTCACATGCGTGGGAGCCCATCTTTCACGCGGACTTTCCAGCAGGGTCCGGCACTGTGTGCCCGGCCCTTCGCCGGGACATCACTGCACCTGCTATAGGTTTAGGAGATATTCTTTTCACTTACAGGTAAGCCTTATTATAGCCTTACCTGAAGGTAAAAATGTCATTTTAGGGAATACAACCGCTTTAAAGCAGAACTATAAATAGTACTTACCTATGGTCCAACAACCACATGCGTGGGAGGTCAGTCATACTTTTGTCGGAATATAAATGGAGCTATGCAACTCCATGTACATTTGAAAGAAGACTGCAAGGAGGTAAATACTTTTATTCTGCAATAAAGAGCCTGCCTGCTCCACTTTTTTTTTTTTTTTTTTTTTTTTTTTTTTTTATAAATTTAGACTTCTGCTTTTAAAGAGTATGTAAACCCAATGTTGCATAATCCTGATATGTGCCTTCTGTACCATGCACCTTTATGAAAATGTACCTTGCTCCCTTTGTATTGCTTCCTTTTTGTGAAATCCTTGGTGTTCCTGCCAGTCCCTCTGCTTTCCTATTAAAAAAACTGACCACACTAAACAAGAGAGCACACAGTGGTCAGTTCTCTCCAGCTATGCCTGGAACTCAGTCTGCTCTCCTGCAATGGTCAGATGGTCAGAATTATCCTGACACCCCCCCCCCCCCACACACACACACACACACACACACACACACACACTCTTAGCTTTTCACTGGGAAGATCCGTGTACTGCTGCTTCTCCCCCAGCTCTTATACAGCTAAGAATAGAGGGAATGTGATGATTTTTAAAAAAGGGGAGACAATGGTATGTTTTTAGATCTATACACAAAAATGTTCTGCCTTTCATTTAGATTTGAAACAAAATGGGTTTTACAAGGTAATCCTTTAAAATCACTCCAAGCAGGAAAATTACCTGTCTTGTTTGAATGCATCCTAGCAGTTAAATTGCTAGGAACTTTCGTTTATAATTTTTGGCAGATATAAAAGGTAACAGCAAATGCTTAAACGCACGTTTTTCAAATCCAGTAATCCAGCAAAAGAAATTTACCAGCTTTTGTTGCTTGAGCCCTCTCTTCCTGTATGACGCATAGTAGGCTGCAAAGCAATGCTACTTAACATCTACCATCTACCTACCATCTAGATTGATTTTGTATTCCGATATTTGCTTGCAGCTATAACATGTGATGACCGTATTCATTACAAAAGTTCCTTTCACATGCCCTTAAAATTTTCCCACATTTACATAAATAGCAAGCTGTCCAACTATAGCCATCAACGGGAATTTAAAGAAACTCTAAAACTTGCAGGGAGCAACTGGTTGCAACAAGTCTTAGTATTTTTTTTTTAAGGCAGTAGAAGGTAATCGATCATTTAAAATGGATGGCTTAGAAGGTATAAAGTACAGAAAAAGGCATGTGCCTACAATAACTTTCACCTCTGCTACACTTCAGGTAGCCGCAGAGTTTGCCAGCTCCTTCTCGCTCCATTCCTATAGGCCAGTTTCTATGATGGTCTCTCTCCTAGGCCAAAAATAAATTTATCAAAGGGTGGTGGGGAGTGCAAATGCTATCACTACCACAAAATGCCAGAGCTTTGCAAGTTCCGAATAGCCTGCCATTTGTCCATACCAGACATGAATAAGACCTGCTGCAGGTATAGGATAGCATGTCTAGATGCTGTGACAGTGCTAGACCCCGCCACTGTGTGCGCTTAGGGAAAAGCGACACACATTTCACAGTAAGCGTGTGGGACCCCAGAGTATTGACTGAGAGGGGGAAAATGGGTGTTTGATTTTCTCTGGGTTTTGTAATCCCAGATCAGGGTCTGGAACTTGAAGGCTTCAAAGTTTCTTAGGTGGGACAAAGTCCCCAGTCCTATGTCCAGCTCTTATTTGAGATCTGTAGAATGTGTGGGGCAGTAGGTGTGCACATTCATAAGTGAGGCCTGGCTATAGCTCAGAGCTCCAGGCAAGGAGGAAGGTGTGTTCCCGTTTGGAGACCGTTGTGCTACTGTTAGGAGAGGCGCCCTACTCAAGAGACGTGACTCCATTCTGGAGGAGAGATTTGAGGCGGCTATGGGAGCCTGAGCGAGTGTCAGAGAGCCAGGTCAACTAGGAGAGTCCGGAGGACTAAGGGAATCTGTAAATCTCAGAGAAGTGATCGAGTCCAGAGTGTTAGGAGAACCCCATTTTAGAGGTCAGGAGTGGGCCCATACATTAGGGAGTTGTGGGCTGGCAAGCCATAAGCAAAGTACCACCGAGAGAGCGATTTCCCAAATCACAATGCACATTTTTTTGACAAAGCCATAAGCATTCCAGCAGTTTTACAGTTGCCCTGGACTCCCTTATTGGTTGGGCAACTTTGTCTGTAGGTAAATGTAGGGAGAAAGTAAATAGTCACATTAAATGCAGAAAAAGTATAAAATATGTAAAAAATATACATTTTCTTGAGGTGGGCTTTTATACATTTAATGGCTTTACATATTTAAATTTATGGTTTGGTTATACACATGGTTTTACATTTTTTCATTCCCCTTATGCAACTCTAACTCGATATCTAAAGAAAAACTCGAGTGTTTTTCAGAACAACCCCCTCCACAAATATACTTCTAAGATCTAAGGATTCTGGTTGTTTGCAGGATTCAAATGTGTCTTCTTGCATTGTATCTTGGAGAATGCTGCATCTGCTGTTTTAGAGACTAATCTTACCTTACTGGAAAACTGAGGTCCAAACAAAATTCACCAGTAGAGGTGAGACAACACATTTTAATGGGATCCAAGATTTGACTTGGATCACCCTGATCAAGATATCAACACACTTGTGTCAGTTTGTGTTATAACAGTTTATTTCATTTTCTTTTTCATTTCCTTGTAGATGGATTGAGTCATCGAATATAGCCTCCAAAGTGGTCACCAGTGATTCACACTTCTATTTTTGATGCATAGCACCATCATCAGTCATAGTCAACTGAGTGCTGCTGTGCTTACATTCTGCCTTCATTTCATCATCATTCATCATAGATGGTGCATGTGCTAATATTCGGAAATTTTCTTCACTGTTCTGTAATTGCACAAACATGACAGAGTTGTTTCACAGTACACAGTATAAGTGCACATACAATCAGGCAGGGTTAGCCTGAAGTCCACCCTAACACTAAAATCCCTTCATCTACAGCAGGGGTCCTCAAACTATGGCCCTCCAGTTGTTTAGGAACTACAATTCCCATCATGCCTAGTCATGTCTGTGAATGTCAGAGTTTTACAATGCCTCATGGGATGTGTAGTTCTGCAACAGCTGGAGGGCCGTAGTTTGAGGATCCCTGATCTACAGACATCGGCGATCTAGCACTAACCTATTTAACCCTGTGAAGAAAAAAAATCCGTATACATGCCTTTTCTGCAGGCGATCCGATCCTGCGGTGAGCTGTGAGCCACGGCTTCGCTGTGGAGGCGCGTGCAGAGGACACATCCAACAACGGAAGCCCCATTATAAGTCTATGGGTGATGCCACTCCCCATTCATTTCACAGCCGTTGTCGGCCGTATCCTCTACAGAGCTGCTGCCGCTGGTGGCTGGGTCGGTTTGAGAAAAGGTATCTATACAATTTTTTTTTTTTTTCAGGGTTAGATAGGTTAGTGTTAGAATGTGCATGTCTGTAGATTCAGTTTTAGGGTGGACTTACTCTTTGAGGGGGGAGCTAATGACTGAAGGTCACATTTGGAGGAGTTGGGAGTTTAATGGTGGCCTTACACGCTTGGGTAAATTATTTTCTGATTGATCTCTTTCAATAGAAATAATTATTATATAGGCAACAAGTCATTTGTTGATATGCCACACAGAGGAAAGTACACTTGAATGAATTGTATTGCGCAGAAACACAATATAATGCCTATCTTTTTGTAAAATATAAAAGATGTTACGCCAAGTAAATGGATACCCAACATGTCATGCTTTAATATTGCGTCCGCCCGTGGAATGGTGGCAAACTACGGTGCTTTAACATTCCCTACACTCACGTCTGGTGCGATCACCATTTACATATGTGTGCGGGAGTAACTTGTGTCCGTATTTGTGAGTAAGAACGGGGTTGCTTTAAATGCTTTCCTGGCTGCTAATGGCCAGATAAACAGAGGCGGAGCCGGAAGTGATGACCTACTCATCACTTCCTGTTTCCGGAGTCACAGAGAGAGGAACAACGTCAGTTCCTCTGTTCTGTGCAGCTGTTACCGCCGCTCCCGGGCTCCGCGATCGGACGGCAGAGCCTGGTAAAGGCAGCGGGATGGGGGGATCCCCTTCTGCCACCAGCAGAAGTGATCGAGTGGCTAGTCAACTACTCCAATCACTTCTGCTGGAAAGAGAATCGCCGGCTGAAAATTTTCATTCTGGAATGATGCCTGCATGTGAACTGGTTAAGATATGATTGTAACTTCTAACAGTTATTGATTGCCTCTGTTTCCACCAAGTAATTCAATAATTTGATTAAAACAAATCATATTCATGAACCATGTATCTCAGTGCTGCCAATTGATGCAAAACAATTGATAATATTAGTCCCTGGCTGTTTGATTCAGTTTGATCAAATCTGATTGATTTGTAATTGAGTCTAAATAAATTGTAAGGGAAGTTATGGTTGTTCGATTGTGGATTTGATTTTGATCAAATTGCACATTGATCAGATAAAAAAGTGTGTGACCACCATAAGGGCTAGTTTGCCGAATATAAACACACACAGCATGGATTGTGTCAATGGATAGCAGAGAAAGATTAAGGCCTCCATCAGGACTTTATTGCAATCTATGTTGGGGAGATTTCTTCCTCACTTAATGTTTGTTCCTTAAAGGGTGAGCTCACCTTTTCAGGAAAAAAAAGGAAAAGTTGAACTTACACGATACACCCTTCTCAACCCCACTGTACTTTTATGGGTAATGAGATGCTAGTGCCCAGTGCAGTGTTTTCAAATCCCCGAACCGCGACAACAGCTATGTGGGCACTGACAGCTCATCATCCATGGAGGTAAGTTTAGAAGGGAACAGGGGTGGATGGGTGCACAGCGTTCGCCTTTTTAATTTTTTTCTGACATAGTCTGGGACATACATCAGCAACAATATGATCTTGTAAGCCCATAAATGAACAATCAAGATCATTGATGGGACATTATGAACACAATTTTATGTTTTGTATTGTCTAAACTAATTTATTAGCATTAACTGTTAAAGTTTAATGAAAGGCAAAACTTTTTTTTTGTTTTGGATAGAGTGGAGATGGATTAGAACATCCATCAGTTTTTATTGCTGTCTGTGCTCCCGTTGGGGAGATTTCACCCTCTTTGTCTTGTTTAACCACCCTCCACCTGCTGTATAGTAAAATAGCGGGCGGGGGGCGCGTCGTGTCTCTAGGACACGGCGCAGCGCCGATCTCGGTAAAGAGCCGATGACCAGGCTTTTTACCCATGTGATCGGCTGTGTCCAGTCGCAGCCAATAACATGTAAACATGGAAGTGCCATTAATTGGCTCTCCTTGCCTCACACTGACAGAGTATGAGGAGAGCAGAGCTGATTAGCAGCATCTCCTTGCAGGGGAGACCTGTACAGCTAATCAGGGCACTGGTCGTATCAATGCAGTTATCAGTGGCACCCATCTGTGGCCGCCAGTGGCGCCTTTCAGTGCCACCTATCAGTGCCGCCTCATCAGCTCACATCAGCGCAGGAAAAAAATTACTTACCGTATATACTCCAGTATAAGCTGAGGTTTTTCAGCACATTTTTTGTGCTGAAGAAGGCCCCCCTCGGCTTATACTCGAGTCAGTGTCCCGCAGCCTCTGTGGGTGGTCTGAAGAGATGAGTAGATTCACACTGCACAGAGTTCTCTGCTTCTAAGAGCCACTCTGTGCATGAAAGTGTGACCTAATTACATTGGAATTCAGAGAATGCAGAGAGAGCTGTCAGATTTTCAACTTGATGTCGGGAATTGGGCAAGACATGTGGGTGTTAGCTGTTCAGTCCTGCCCACCTCCTGATCTCAGTAAAGATCTGCAGCTCTCTCTCTGCATTCTCAGCATTCCAGTGTAATTGGGTCACAGTTTCATGCACAGAGCGGCTCTTAGAAGCAGCGCGCACTGTGCACTGTGAATCTACCATACTCCTCTCTCTTCTGCCAGTGCCAGCCAGTACCATCCAGTGCCACCTGCCAGTACCATCCAGGGCAGGTGGTAATGGCTACAATACCTGTGTTCTGGCTACAATACCTGTGTAATGGCTCCCTGTGTTCTGGCTGCTGCATTTCCCACCCTAGGCTTATACTCGAGTCAATACTTTTCCCAGTTTTTTGTGGTAAAATTAGGTGCCTTGGCTTGTATTCGAGTCGGCTTATACTCGAGTATATACAGTATTTACAAAATGTTCTGACAAACTAAAACCTTTTTTTTTTTTTTCAAAATTTTCTTCTTTTGTTTTTTCAGCAAAAAATCAAAAAACCCGGCGGTGATTAAATACCAACAAAAAAGAGCTCTCTGATGAAAAAAAAATTATAGAAATGTAATTTTGGTACAGCGTTGACTGTTGTTCAAAGTGTGACATTGCTGAAAGCTGTAAATTGGCCTGGACAGGAAGGGGGAAGAGGGCCAGTATTTGTGTGGTTAATGTCATCATCGACAGTGAAAGTAAGAGAAAATCCCACATCTTCGGTTGACACCATAACTATAATGGGTAATCTTTCATTGGGGGCACTAGTTTTGGTGATACCCTGGAATTCTGTCGCTTTTGGGGGATTTCTTCCTGTTTTTGTTATGGCCCAGGACATGAAGGTAAATATTTTCTCTGGGACCCAGTTAACAAAAAAACAGGGGTTATAACCCTTCTTTATTATATCCAAAACAAGAAAAAAAAATGCCTTTAGTTTTACTTTAACCAATTGCTTTCTCTAGCTGCTGATCAAGACCGTTCCAGTAGTTAGGAGTGTTTTGCTCCATTCCTGCATACAAAGCGGTTTCAGTTCCATTGTATATTAATGTGTTGCTTAAGCAGCCTAGTTTAGATCATGCTACGAGTATGTCTGCTGCGACCTCAAAGCAGACCTTTGAGTTGCTTGTTGATTTACTTCTGTATTTTGAATCATTATCATGTTGAATGACTCAGCTCCTTTTGAGTTTAGATCATAGTCTGGTGGTTGTCTGATTGCTAACCTTTTATTGCCATTCTGTTCACATCCCTAGCTGAGAGCATACTATTCTGTATGTTTTGGGCAGTCTAGGTTTTGAAGTGACCAGCTATAATGTCTTAGCATATATCACTGCTTTCACTTTTACAGTGCAACTAGCCTTTTGCTTAAGGTAGAAGTACCCTGTAAAAGAAGGTTGTACTTCCCTGGGTGGCTGTGAGCCAGGGTGCACGCACAATAGTAGTTTTAATGGACCTGATTCAAGCCCTTGGCCCTGTTGGTTTGTGTATTGTGTTCTGAACTGTGCCCAGAATCACATGGAAATGGGGCCCTGGGCGCAATTCACGTGTGGTCCTGTACACTTCACTTTAGTGCGAGTGCAAACAATGCCTTAGCAGGGGTCAGTGTAGCCTGGTTGGCAGAAGTGATGTAACTGTGCCCAATAACTTTTTTTTTTTTTTTTAATAGGAATCAATCAACAATTAAACTTTGGCATGATTCAGTTCAATTGTGCCCAGTATGCATTCACCCTCAGATGCCCAGTTTCCCACTGTGTGCTATGATTTCACCCATCAGTTCCTGTATCACTACAGCGGTGTACTTTCCCCAGCCATTTTCATCTCCTGTCATTGCTCACCAGCGCCGGCATGTTAACTGTGGGCACCTGACTGTGACAGCTTGGGCTTCACAGCCAAGTGCCCACTGCAATTAAGCAAACGCATTGTGAATGCTCCCGTAGTCTTCTAGGACCTGTGATGTGTCCCTGAAGACTGCGGGGAGGGAGAATTAGGCGATCGGAGTGAAGTGGCAATTGGTACTTGTCAAGATCAGGTACTCCAGCTTTTATCCCCCCGCTCCCCAAAAGTGCCATTTCTTTACCAGGAGTGGGGGGAGGAGGCCTTAAAGCGTAACTTCCCCTTTTGGGCAGAGCTCCACTTTAAGATACCAGATAATACATTTCATGATCTTGTCTAGCAGCAATTTTTTTTTCACAATCCATAGACCATAAAATGCAAAAAAAGAAACCCTTGTTTATTTTTTTTTTTTTTTTTTTTCTTTATGAGCAGGGTTAGTTTAAGGCCCCTTTCACAGGGGGCAGATCCGTTTTGATGGACAGGTCCGTCTCATCTCACTATGCAGGGATGGACCGGTCAAGAGTCCCGCTCTCCTCTATGGGGAGATCAGATGAAAACGGACCGCTTTTCCATTTTGTTCATCCGATCCAACCTGAATGGATGGCAACGTATCGCCATATGTCTGTTTTCAGAGGATTTTGTTAGATTGAATGCCAAGCAGGACACATCTGCTGACTTCTGCCCCCCATAGAGAGTGGCCCGATCGGGTCCACCTGAAAAACAGACAGGCGTGTCCGATCGCGTGAAAGGGGCCTAAAAGTAAATAATGTTACTGCAGTTAAAGTGTACATATTTACAAATAAAGTTTTTATATTTGATATGAATAGTTAGTAAAACAAAAAAAGCTGCAACATAGTTGAAAGGAGGAGAGGAAGTAGTTAATTAGGGCTGATTAGAGTAAACAAAGGGTTAATAATGTTAAACAGAAGAGTCTTTTTTTACTAAACTTTTTTAGAAAATTGTATAGTGTATGGCCAGCCTAAAGTGGGGTACACACTATAAGAAAATCAGGCGAAAATTTTCATCTGATTTAAGGATTGTACGATATTTGTATAGTGTGTACGCAACTTCCCACAGCCGATTCCGATCCAAGGAAAGAAAAAAAACGGAGGGACAAGCCGTAAAACTTTTTCCGTCTGTCAAAAACACTACAGATTGTCGTGTAATATGTACACAAGTCGTACGGTAAACTGATACGAAAGTTCACGCATGATCGGAAGTTGCTGAAGACCTAGAAGAATATCTAAATGAAAAAAAAAAAGTGGAATAATCGTAACCATATTCGTATTCATCCAAAAGATGAGCAGTGCAACCCCCTTTGTCCAAAACATAATATATATATATATATATATATATATATATATATATATATATATATATATATATAATATATATATATATATATATATATATATATATATATATATATATATATATATATATACACATACACACACATACACACACATACACACACATACACACACATACACACATACACACATACACACACACACATACACACACACACACACACACACATACACACACACACACACACACACATACACACACACACACACACACACACATACACACACATACACACACACACACACACAAATGAGAAAATTCGTACAACATAAAACACTACCAAATAAAATCGGATATGACCACTGGCGAGAAAAATCAGACGATTTTCCGGCCGATTTTCATACAGTGTGTACGGGGCTTAAGTTCATTTCTTTGATCTGCAGATGAATTAGCAAGGTACAAAAGTAACAATGTTACTTTGTATCTTCTTATGTTGGTGTCTGAGCACCTGCTTGGAATACTGAGCAATCCTGGCGTTGATTAATCAAAGCCGACAATTGCTGTATACTGGGAGGGGGAGTCCCCGCAGCAGGGCAAAGACTGGGCATGCTATACACCTCCTGTGTACAATAATGTGTGTTTTTTGGGGGTGCTATACATGCCCAAAGTCTGGAACTAATTAAACACACACGGACAGCCAGTGTGCCCATCGGATGGCTCAGGTCACAGACACCCTATACAGAGCCAATTGGAGCAGCTCTGTGATCACTGTGATAAGCAATCACTCTACCACAAATGTAAACATTCCCTGTGTTTATATCCAAGCATGCTCCCTTTCCTGTTGCAATTATGGAAGAGAGGAAGTGAGTATTTGTGAATAAAAAATTACCAATGAAGGGATCAGCAGCAACAGATTCATGGGTTTGTAATTTATTGCATGATTGTCTTTTACTACCTCTCCTGTACATTCCATCTCTATGCTTTCTCTGTGTGACCTATATATTAACCCCCTTCACCTCCCTTATTCCACAAACGAACCCCCCCTCTTTACATTCTCCCAATTTGCAACCTGCCTTCATTGCCTCCTCCCCTATTTGCCAATGAGCTATAGATTAATGGTGCACTGTATCTAGTGTGCCATTACCAAATTCCATGTTTAACTTCAATAACGCGCTTATTCATTTCCTAAAGTTGTGGTAGTGTTTATTTAGTTTTTTTATGTGGTCACTGGTGAGGCTGCACTGGTGGTCACTGGTGAGGCGGCACTGCTGGGCTGCACTGTCCACGGACACCGTACACTTCCATATATCTGTAGGAGGGGTTTCCAGCATCCCTGTAAAGTTTCATTTTGTATGTCTTATTTTCAGTGTCATGTGTATTGCGTGATGTGACCTATCACAGAGGCCGGTATTATGGTAATGAAGTTTGAGATTTGCATACATTAGAGGGTTCCACCATTGTGTTATTGATTGGTAAGTTAGCGCTGGACTTGGATACATTTAAAATCTGAGCAAGGCCTTCTCAATTTCTGACTGCAACATTTGACTTTCTCCATTAAAGTGGATGTAAGCCCGATTCAAGAAATTTGAGCTGGGCACATCTATCTGCAGTGTTTTCTTGTCTCTCTCCAAAGCACTGTGTCCCATAGCTGTCTCCTGCACAGTTCCTCTGTTATCAGCCTGATAACTTTTGACACGTTCTCCATATGGGAGCCTGATGTGTGTCGGGGGATGTTGCTATAAATAGATTAGCAGTCATTTTGCTGTCTCAGAGCAGACTTCTGCATATTCCTTTCTTCCGTTGCCAATGAGGAGAGGTGTGTGTTCCTTTCCTCCAATCAGCTGCCTAGGCTGTATGCCCAGGCTTCACTGCAGTGTTAACCAGGAAGAAAAAAAATCTAACACAAAGGGCACTTTCTAAAGGATATAGGCCCCTTTCACACGGACGGATAGAATTCAGCTTTTAGCCGCAGATAGTTGAGGTTGTCTACCGCAGCTATACTCTGACGATGCTTTCCTATGGCCCCATTCACACTCTGCTTTTAGCAACGGTTTCGTTAGACTGTTATGTGCGATTAGAAAGAATGGAACGATGTAGCGCAGCTATCTGCACATAACTGCAGGTAAAAGCAGCGCACTGTGTCACCTGCAGATAGCAGCGGCAACAAGCAAAGAAAATCAACAGGAAGCACTTCAGAAATGTCAAGAATGTTCCACTGCAGCTAAACGCAGCTGCATGTAAACGCAGCTAAACGCAATGTACAACTGCAAATAATCGTTGTGCCCTGGAGTCTTGGAATTTCAAAATAACAAAACGTGCTTTTAACAACGGCACAACAGCCGCCCGTGTGAAAGGGGCCATGTACAGATGACAGAAGATGTAAAACTTATGTAGGGAGATTTGTTTCATCTGTGGCTGTTCACTTCACTGGGTATAAGAATCTTCGGTAATTTCGATACATAGAATAGAGGTGGGTCACAGCATATGAAGTGATACTTTATGTATTGATGTTTCTGTGTTTTGTTTTAGTGTCTGGACATATTGACAGCAACCACATTGTCAAAATCCACTTGTGATTTTAGGTGCGGTTACAGATTTCATTCTAACTTGAGATTTTATCTTTTCACACATTGGTAGATACGAGTTGCATTTTTGCTTGGCCCCCTTAACCTCATGGGCCCAAGATCTGTGACACAGGCTGGAGCTGTGCAGAATGCACAAAGGATAAATATCACTTCCTCCAGCAGAGAGCAGAAGGCAATTGTGGAATGCAAGGGGTCACTGTAAATGCATTTTGTGGAAATGCTAGTTATCCGACTACTTAATTTCCTTCTAACTTGTAGAGCATTTTTTTTCTTCTTCCTAGAAACACATTCGTTTTAGAATAAACAGCCATGAATGAACACTTTTTTTCACTTAACGTGCAGTTCAATCATAATGCAGCAAATCCTAATGGTTTTTATAAAATGTTATTCTTTATAGATTTATTTTGGTCAGGTTTAATTTTTTTTTCCTTTTTTATAGTGAGATATAGATGAAATATTTCAAATAGTTTGTAGTTTTCTTTTTGAGCAAACAAGTGAAAATGTTCAACTCCAGGTGTCTAAAACACGAGTATAAATTGAGTAGAGAAATCGCCTGTAGCAGACATGATGGAATTTTTTGCTTTCGGTTGCAAGACATTTAATTGGTTTAATCATAAAAAGAAGGTAAAAACATATTTCATCAAGTAATTGTGCACACAGCTGAAGTTGTGAGAATAACCCCCTAAATGTTAATGGCGTTATGTCACAACCATGTTTTCTAAGTGCAGTGTTAACAGTTTACACTAAAGCGTAACTCCAGTTTAGTTGAGGAAAAACACATTCCGTCTGGGTGATCTATGTACATTGCAAGGATTCTAACAACCTTTGTTGCAGATTCCTACCTTTTTGTTCTGAAGAAATCCGTTTGTTCCTCTGTGCAGAGTACGTCTAATGGGAGTGGTTTCATAATTAGCTGTGCACCTGCAGGGCTCTGAGGAAAGCAGCTGGGCCTGCATCCCTTTAGACGTGTTCCTATTGGGATTATCATACCAACAAATTACATTTTTTTTTTTTTTTTCCGGGGAATGCCTGAAATTGGACTTGTATCTTAGTTCAGGTTTCTGGGAAAGTCATTGAGCCAATTACACAAGCAGGAAATGTTTCTGGGGGGCGTTCTGTGTACAGAACACTTCCATATAGCCGTGTTGTATTTTCAGAAAATTACAGCGGCTGCAGATTGAAAAGGAAATATAACTTTTAATCAATTACAATATGACTTGCCACAATTGTTTACACTATTTTTTCTTTATTTGCGTTTCCCCCTCACAAAAGTGGAGTTACCCTTTAAGACTTTCCTTAAAGATGGGCAGTGATGACATCAGTAATGGTGAAATATAAGGAAAAAAGTTGGAGGTTTGGTTTTTCAATTGTGAAACAAACTATATGATTGAACATTGCAATCTTTTAAACGTTTTCTCTGGAAACTAGATTGTGTAATTGACTGAGCCCATATATTTGGACAAGGTCTATAGTATCTTCTAGTCATCTCTGACAAGTCATTGACAAACATTCCTTCAGTCAACCTCAGACTTTTTGCAGCTACCGCTGGCCGTCTCAAACAGGCATATTCTATGGCAGTAAGTTTCAGTGTCTGCATTCTCCCAAAGCTGCTCAGTACATCAGAGTAACCTCTCTAGTCACCTTACACTCCTGGTGTTTTAGCCCAAACTCAAGTAACTTAAGTCATACATTTCTGAGGCCCCGGGATCGTTGGAATCCTTGGTCCGATGGTAAGGACTGACATTACATTTTTCCACTCGCTAAATCTTGGAATATAATTAACTCACTAGTCCTAGGTCAACTTGCTGGGATAAAGTCATTTTATTTTACTTCTCATCGCTTTGGAACCTGTTTCAACTTAGCTCAACTTACCTCATTTCAATATCCATCTTTTTCTCTTAAGAGAATTCTTTTGAACACCTTTTCTTTAAAATAGGAATTGAAAGCTGACAGATAACCAAACTTTACCAATAATCTACTACCAGAAAGGGTCCCATTTAAGCGAACAAAATGAAATATCTGGACAATATTCCATCTTGTCTAATAACACTGGTATGGCACACTATATGTATTATTGGGGGTTGCTTTGTTTATTGCAACAAAGCCTTGTGGGCAAATGTTGGCTTGTGACCACCTTTAGAGTATTAGGGATAGTAAAGTCTTAGGGACAGCCTAGTCTCTTGAATTTATATTTACATTTTTTTTTCTGTTGCTTCCCTGCCTTGTCCATTTTCTGGATGGTCTTGTAATAACTTAAATTGTATACATGGTGAAATCTGGGCCCAGACACCTTTTTAGTGTTATTCCAAAGTCAGATTTCTTGTATGACAGTATTGGAGTGGTGTTAAGTTCATTATTTCAAACAGGTATAACTTTACCATTAGTGGTGGAATTTAATTCCTAATATAATCTAGGTCAGGGTTTCTCAACCCGTGGTATGCATACCCCTGGGGCTACGTGCACCAAGGGCATAGTGTACACCGCCTGTGTTCCTGTACGGGCCAATCTGAGGCTGTGTAACAATGCAGGGGCGTCTTGGTAATTGCCGGCCACCGCTACAGTTTTAAATTTGCAGAGCTGCCTGCAGCGGAGTGGTACATGTGCTCAGTGCGCTTCTGCACCTGGCCGGTGTTACTCGTAGACACTTCGCTGTCGGGCGGAGTGATCTCCACCTGACAGGAGCTTCCTAGGCCCCGTCCAGCCTCTGTCATTCAGAGGCTTGGAGCACGAGATGGAAGAGGGGTACTGCCACTGCCCTGCTCGGAACATCCACTATGGACTGAGTGAGCATAGGTTGATAACATTGTTTACTGTGCTACTGTGACTTGTGTGCTCCTACTGCAGTGCTTTACTTTTTTTTTTTTAAAGGAGGGGTTAATCTACAGTGCCATTTGTAATATGCAGCAAGGAGGGGGTTAATGTATTGCCATTGGTCACTGGTGCATTAGTGACCAGTGGCAATTAACCCCTTTGTGCTGCATTAGTGGCACCAGTGGCAGTGCGAATTAACCCCTTTATGATGCAACATGAAGGGTTTAATGAACACTGACACTGGTGTCACTAATGCAGCACAAAGGGGTTAATTGCCAGTGGTCACTAATGAATCAGTGACCAATGGAAATACATTAACCCCTTTGTGCTGCATATTACAAATAGCATTGTAGATGAATTAACCCCCACCCCCAAACAGTTAAAGTGGTTATAAAGGCTAAAGGTTTTTCACCTTCATACATTCTATGTACATTGATAGGCTGTACTTATGGGCATTGAACAGACTAAGCTGATGGGCACTAATTGGGCTGCGCTTGATGGGCACTGGTGAGGCTGCGCTTGATGGGCACTGGTGAGGCTGCGCTTGATGGGCACTGGTGAGGCTGCGCTTGATGGGCACTGGTGAGGCTGCGCTTGATTGTGCACACCAGCAAAAACCATCACAAACACATACTGGCATTACACATACACACAAACCATGACACCCAAACCACAGAAATTACCTTCTTGAGACAGGGGTACTCAGGAATTTTTTTTAGATCTGCTGGAGTACTTCACCATAAGGTTAAGAAACACTGATCTATGTCAGTTTAATCTGGTGTAGTTTATTTTTTCATAAGGGTGTGTTGGAGTGGTAGAGGTAATCCACCACTTAAGCGCAGTGAAAGAAATCAAGCTTCAGAGGGCTTAGCAAACTAAATTATCTTGATTTTATTTATTTAAAATTGATGAAAAACTAACACTTAAAAATTGTATGGCAAAAAAGAAAATATAATTGACCCATTACAGTTTCTCTTTAAATGACCATTTTATATTTTTACCCATATATACTAAACCACTGATGTGTATACAATTTAATATAAAGAATATATAATTGTATCACTAATATGTAATAGAATTATTTTTACTGATATTTGATTTATACAAGATCAAAAGTTTTCCAAAACCAATTGAGAACGGCACTAGATCTCCTGTATACAAGTGCTAATAATTAAACTACAAGCCTATAAATAGCTATTTATATCACCCTTAGTGTCTGTAAAGTGCCCATATAATGCAATAATAACAATGTTCTACACACACGCCGCTGCAAATTTTCCAGTGCCCGTGTCACCACACCATAGTCATATGTGACCCAGTGTTTAAACTGGTAAAGAAGCGTGCACAGACATAAATGGACTCGCTCAGTCTCAGCCACCCTATGGGCCCTCAGCATTGCCACTTCCTCAGTGTCCGACTCATGAGAATGGGAAGAACATCATAGCATAACCCACTTTATTAAAAACTCTTGCCCAGCAATATACAGTACATGTAGCACATACATGTAAATTGCACTCTCATGCCAGTGTGCCTTTAATCTGGCACCCATTGTCATCCAGAAATGCAATAACATCTGGCTGCCACAGTTTTGATGCCCACAACCAGCGTGCAGTCCACCAGCGGGAAGTGACGTCAACAGATGTGACGTTAGTCTCTGTAACCCCGCCTTAATGCTTTTCACCAAACCTGTCAGATCTGGTGAGTTTGTTTGCACAGAGTGGAGTGTGTGGAGCTTGTTCGTATTACATTATATGGACACTTTATAGACACTAATGGTGTTATCAATAGCTATTATGTTTATGGTTTAACCTCCCTGGCAGTTTGTCAAAGCGGTGTTTTTCATGCAAATTTGTTGTTTTATATTGTAGGCCTGTAATTCTTAGGAATAACTCCCTTAAATCTGTCCAAACAAGAGTCTAGTAGACATCCTGAGTATGATAGTTTGAAACACAAAATCATAAATTATAATATAAATTATAAATAATTATAAAAATAATATAAAAAATTTAGTTCAATGTAATCAAACCAAAACACTGAAATTTGTACAAGCAAATCGCTATCGCTCAATTCTGATGCTGGTGTTCTGTCAGATTAGGTGACCCATCATATGTTGTAATGGAAGTGACATTTCGTCCCTGCCATCTTTCTACACCCCACACTCGTCTGCAGTAAGGCTACAGTGAGAAGGTGGCAAGCGGACATAGTTTTACACCCACCGGAGTTTTGCATTTTACACTTATTTGAAACAGTAAATGGAGCTTATATAGGGACATACAGTATTATCAAATCCATCAGACTGTTTTGATGTTGAATTGTAAAATGCAGTGTTCTGTCAGATCAGCAAACCTGTGAGATCAGCAGGCTTGTCGCTGCTTTTACGTTTTAACATCAAAAGAGTGTAATGGATTTCTAAATACTGTATGTTATTTAACCACTTCCCGACCGCCGTATGCAGAATGACGGCCGGGAAGTGGCTGAGTTATCCTGACTGGACGTCATATGACGTCCTCAGGATAACAAGCCGTCGCGCGCCCGGGGGGGCGCACATCGTGGCGATCGGTGGTGTGGGGGGTCAGTCTGACCCCCCGCAATGCCGATCTCGGTAAAGTGCTTCGATCCGAAGCACTTTACCATGTGACCAGCCGTGACCAATCACGGCTGGTCACAGTGTAATACACGAAAGCCGTTTATCGGCTTTCCTGTACTCAGGTCTGCAGACCTGATGAGGGGAGAGCCGATCGGCTGCATCCCTGACAGGGAGGGTTTGTGCTGATGATTTATCAGCACAGCCCTCCCTCGGATCGCCACCCTAGACCACCAGGGAGCCTGCACAGTGATGTGCCCACCCAGGACCACCAGGGAGCCCATCTGGACCACCAGGGAGACCCCCCTAGACCACCAGGTAAGTGACTAAGTGCTCAGGTCCACCTTCACTCAGTGCCACCTTCAGATGCCACCCTAGACCACCAGGGAATGAGCCCCTATTAATGTATATGCCCACCAGTGCCCCTATCAGTGCCCACCAGTACCCCTATCAGTGTGTACCAGTGCCACACATCAGTGCCCACCATTGCCACCTACCAGTGCCCACCTATCAGTGCCCATCAGTGCCACCTATCAGTGCCCAGTGCCGCCTATGAGTGCCAATCAGTGCTGTCCATTAGTGCCCATCAGTGCCGCTTAGCAGTGTCCGTCATTTCTGCATATCAGTGCCCATCAGTGCTGTATATCAGTGCCACCTCTCAGTACCCGTCAATGCTGCTTATCAGTGCCGCCTAACAGTGCTCATCATCGCTGCATATAAGTGCCTCATCAGTGCCACCTCATCAGTGCCGTCTCATCAGTGCCAATCAGTACTGCCACATCAGTGCCCGTCAGTGTAGCCTCATCAGTGCCCACCAGTGATGGAGAAAATTTACTTATTTACAAAGTTTTGTGACAAAAATAGAGATTTTTTTTTTTTTCAAAATTTTCGGTCTTTTTTTATTTGTAGCGCACCCCACAGGGGTGATCAAATACCACCAAAAGAAAGCTCTATTTGTGGGAACAAAATTATAAAAACTTTGTTTGGGTACAGCGGCGCACGACCGCGCAATTGTCATTCAAAGCGCAACAGCACTGAAAACTGAAAATTGGTCTGGTAGTAAAGGGTTCTAAGTGCATAGTATTGAAGTGGTTAAGCTCAGTTTATTGTTACAAATAAGTGGGAAATGCAAAACTCCAGTGGGTGTAATAAGACGTTCACTTCTCACTGTATCTGTACTGTGGATGAGTGAGAGGTGTAGCAAGATGGCGGTGATGGAACGTCACTTCCTTTACAAGATATGATGGGTCGCCTAATCTGATGGCACACCAGCACTGGCTTGGAGGACACAGTGGGAGGACATCTGGGGATCGCAGGGACAAGGTAAGTAACATTACACTGTAATCCTGAATGTGGCTTGGGGTTACCGCTCTTTGTACTGAAAATTAACCCCGAGCCACACTCGAGATTACCACTAGGAAGGTTAATAGCATTTGTATATGGGGAATCCAGAGCAGTTTTCACTTGATTTTTTGGATATTTACGTGTGTGTGTGTGTATTGGGGTGACAGTTTGGAGCAGCAGGCGGGATTAGGTTAACACACAGAGTGGCACAATTATTTTCATTTTGATTTAAAGTATAACTAAAGGCAAAACGTTCTCTTTAGTTTTGGATAGAATGGAGAGGGATTGGAACACCTGTCAGTTTGTATTGCTGTCTGCACCCCCATTAGGGAGAGTCACCCTCTCTATTTGTCCTGTTTACCATTATCTTTGAAAGTAAAAGAAAATCCCAAATTTTGGGCTGTCCCTATAAAAGTAAGAGGGGAAATCTTCCAACGGGGACACTCGTTTTGATGGCCTGGGAGTCCCCAAGGGATTCCCTTAATTTGCAGGCATTTCCTCTCACTTCCTGTTGTATTTAGGAGATGGGAAGCGAAGGTAAATCTCCCTAATGGGGCACAGAGGGCAAAAAATAAACCAAAAAGGGCTAAAACTCTCTCTTATTCTATCCAAAATGAAAACAAGTTTTTCTATAGTTCTCCTTTAATATCAATACATGGTTATAACTGAATAAGCTCAGGATTAGGACTGAGTGCAAAAATCTGAAAAAATAAAAATAAAAACTGAATTGATGTGCTAACGTCATCTAATCTCAGCTAACCGTGTTTTCACCGATATCGGAGTCTCGTATGTTGACCGCTTTGTGGGTAATAGTTTGTGTTCTTTTAAAACTTGGTCATCAATGTGCAGAGATGTGTAAACCTGATGACTAGGAAAGCCTTTCCAAAGCCGGCATAAACGATACCGTATGGCTATATTAATTTATTTCAATATGTATTAATCTATACTTATTTGCACACATGGAGACTGGCTTGTTTATAGTGTATTCAATAGCAGACACTCTTGAATGTTTTAATGCAACAATTATAACACTGTATTACCACCATCTATCATCATTACTTGAACACCAGGCAAGCTTTATCTACTGAGCTGCATGGATGAAAATTAATAGGAATGCAACTAATTTGCAACCTCAAAAGATCATTAGCTTCGCTTGGAGCTGCTTTCATTCCTGAGTGTTTGTGATCTAGCTCCACTTGGGAATGATGAAGTTAGCTGCGGTTACTAGTGAAAATACATGTAAGTCGTTATGTTAAACTTGCAAGAGCAGTCAGATGCTAATTTTTATGCTTCGTGAGTCCGATATTTAAAAAAAAAAATCTGCATTAAGAACAGAATAATCATTAAAAACACGGATATTTTATTTGAAGAAATCCATTTAATTACTGGAAATCTTTAGTTGGCATGTGGACTCATGTTGGCACATTGGTGCACATGTTCCCAAATTTGCATACCCAAGAGTATTGTTTACCTCTTTGTTGTTGGCAGCCTTTAGTCTCCAATGAAATAACCTAGGAAGCAGAACTAAATATTATGAATCCAATTTATATCTTTTAATAGTGCCTCTGTTGCTGGTAAAAAAAAAAAACTACCCCACAGTATTTCAATCCAACCCTGCCGCAAGTGACGATGTTTTTTGCACTACTGCAAAGCACCAGCTGAAGTAGCTTTGGCATCCAACACGTCCAGATTTTTAGGGTTGTGTCCTTAGTTGCACGTTGTAGTTCCACCTGCTGGACAGTGGGTCACTACAGCTCTGCAGGAGCACATTAATTACAAAATGGGGCCATGGAGGGACATGAGCCTTTGACATACCCAAACACAGACACTTTTTGCAGGGTGTTTTTAGCAGCAAATTTACTTTTTAACAATAACTTAAAGTGGATGTAAACCCGATTCATGAAATTTGACCTGGGCACATATATCTGCAGTGTTTACTTCTCTCTCTCCAAAGTACTAAGTCCTGTGTCTTTCTGCTGTTTCACTCCTCTGTTATCAGCATGCTAACTTCTGTCACATTAATCAAGATAAAACCAGCTTGAAATTTGTGTTTGGGGGGGGTTGCTATAAATTAGCCGAGAGCTTGTCTTGTCACTTCACAGATTCTGCAAATATCTTAGTTCCTCTGCCTATATGGTAGGGGGGTGTGTGCCTTTCCTCCAATCAGCTGTCACACAGTGTATGCCAAGACTCCACTCCCACTGCTGAATGAGGAAGTAAAAATTCTAACGCCACAACAGAATGCTAAAGAATATAGAAAGGGAAGGACAGGAGATATACATATAAAACTTATGTGGGGAGGTTTGTTTCATCCCTGTGCATCATCTGAGGCTATTAAACTGGGTATAGGATAGGGTGTACAACCACTTTAACCACTTCAGCCCCGGAAGGATTTCACACTTTAGGACCAGAGCACTCTTTGCGATTTGGTGATGCTTTAACTGACAATTGCACGGTCATGCAACGTTGTACCCAAACTAAATTTGCGTCCCTTTTCCCCCACAAATAGAGCTTTCTTTTGGTGGGATTTGATCCCCTCTGCGTCATTTCTGATCAGTTTTTCTTTTTGCTAAGATACAAATCCAAAAAAAAAAATAAAAAAAACCATTTTTCATCGGTTTTGGCCAATTTTTATAATCATATTTTTGGTAAAAAAACTGCAATCGGCGATTGGTTGGTTTGCGCAAAAGTTGCCACGTTTACGAATGATAATTCATTTCTGGGGTTTTTTATTTTTTTTTTATTAGTAGTAATGGCGGCGATCTGCAATTTTTAGTGGTACTGCGATATTGCAGCGGACATGTCGGGCCGTTTTGACCCTTTTTTGGGACCATTGGCATTTATACAGTGATCAGTGCTATGAAAATGCACTGATTACTGTGTAAATGCCATTGGCCGTGAAGGGCTTAACCTGGAGGGGGCACTCTAAGGGTTAACTGTGTTCCTTGAGTGTGTATTGATGCTGGGCTGGCAGGGGGAGGGATCCCGGCTTCCATATACAGGAAGCCTGTGATCACAGCCCTTCCCCCTCTGAGAATGGAGATCCGTGTTTACATACACGGACCTCCGTTCTTTCACTGCGGGGGGGCCATCACGGGTAGCCGGCGGCGATCGGGTCCGCCCTACCCGCTCCCTGCCCCCGAACACAGTGAGCGCGCGCGCGCTCACAATACTCGTTATCGCGGCCGCTGTCCTGTGATAGTGTTTCGCGATAACAAACCACCTTGCTGCCGTCACGCTGCGACGGACGGTCGGCAAGTGGTAAAGTGCTCCTAAACCCACCACATTAAAATCAGTGTGTGTATATGCAGTAAAGCATACTTGTTATACTTCGGAACTTAATGGGTTAATCCTGCGCATTGAGTAAAAGGGCAGTATGATACGGTCTTCTCTGATCCTCCCCTTTTAACTGTCCCCTATCCATCTGCTGATAGGAGGCACTCTGCTTAGTTTGGTGTGTATTGCTAGAGTGTTATTTTTTTTTTTTTTGGGAGGGTACATGTGATCAGCACAGGGCCAATCAGCACTGTCCAGATAGAGGGTCAGGGGTCATACTACTCATAGCACAGTTAGAGGAGAATGAAATCACCTACAAGCTTTAACCAGTGCTTGGCTGGACACTGATAGAAGTCACAAGACTGCTATATACTGCTAATGAGAAAAGGTATTTAGCAGGTTATAATTACTAAAATAATTGCATTTCCATGTTCTGTGGGAGACCAGATATTGTGAATGCGGGGTCCTGGGTTTAGTAACACTAAGCTTCTCCTTGTAAAGAATTGATGTCCAAACAAAAGATGAGACGATTTCAGCTCAATTATTTGCATTTTAATAACCTTTAAATGGTTTAGCCCCCCCCCCTTTTTTTTTCTTTGTTTTATATATAGTACAAGTCAGTTGGTAAGCCCTGGATAGCATTGTTACTCTTGGTCATACTAATCATAATTTATTATTATTCTTGGTAGTGTTAAAGACATTGCATTATCTCTACTACTAAACAATTGAATACATTAGTTAGCCCATACATTAATCTTTTCCTTTTTTTTCATTCAGCCAAAGGTTTGAATGGGGGAAAAAAAAGGGTTCCGATTTCCCCCATCCACACATATGATGTGGACATTCACTCCCGCTGTGCTATTGTGTTGCAGCTGTCAGAACACACTGATCGATCAGGAAATACCCAACAGGCTGCTTTTACAGAAGTTGATCAACAGATTGCACAACTAGGGTGCCCTGCTGAAAAGGCCGAATTTCGATCCATGTATGGGCCAGCTGTACTGAGCAAAAATATAGCCTAATAGCCTGCCCAATTATAACCGCTTGTTTGATCCACCAAATCCATTATTGAAGCAAGTTATTATGTAGATCACATGGTCCTATCTAAAATATACAGCTGTCATTCACCCTCGCAGTGCAAGGCTTACAACTTTTACAAAACATCATTTTTACACCGATTTTGAATTGCATGTTTAAAAAGCTTTGGTAAGAGGAGTGGTTTGCGAGCTATTGCCGCGCGTTCCCTGAAAAGAGCATTTCAGGGCATGTTTTGTTTTTGTGCACACTTGTTCCGAGGTAATCTTTCCTTCTCTCTCGGTGAATGGGAAGGTTGTCCTCAATTGACCCTTCAAACCTTGAGCGGTTTGGAAATTGCAAAATGAATGTAGAGTTGGGTAAAAATAGTTTTTTTAAACCATTTGCTTTTAAGCTCTTATCACTTTTACTTTTTAAACTTCCAGTACCACAGTTTATAGCATTAGTAAACCATTGCATGGAGAGGAGCCAGTTGTATTGAACTGAGGTCATCAACTACTAACATACTCTGGATCCTTCTAAAATCCAGAATGATTACATAGAGAGAACATATGCTTAACTGAGCAGGAGAGCTCATAATCCTACAGCATTTCCTGTAGACACAGTTTGGGTGTTGTCCAAATCTAGTCTTTAGGAAACACTATAGTTGCCTGATCTCACTATGTATCTTCAGGAAATATGTACATTTGTAGAATTACACATTTTCTTTTCTGCTATGATTGTATACTGCACATATGAGCTACAAAGTGGAATAGGCTCTTGTATAGTATATTGGTAATATAAACACATTTATTGAAAAAAAGATTTGAAACTTATTTGCATTTTATTATCTTTGTTTTCTTTCACAGGATGACCAATCATAGCTTTTAAAATACATAAATCAGGGCCTTAAGGGTTGCCCTACCCAAGCCCTACCCCTATACACACCCTCGTAAATTCTCATGAAATGACACGTGTTTTATGCAGTATTAAGTTACACAAATATTAACAAAAACTTTATCAGTGCAGCCTCACCCGTGCCCATCAATGTAGCCTAACCAGTGCCTATCAATGCAACCTCACCAGTACCCACCAACAAGGCTTCACCTATTCCCATCATTGTGACGTGACCAGTGCCCATCCAATGCAGCCATCTTTGAAGCCCAACCTGTGCCCCCCCATTGCAGCCTCGCTCGTGCCCCCCCCCCATTGCAGCCTCGCTCGTGTTTATTCAAAGTTTAGAAAAAAAGTTATTTACACAAATATAATGGTTATATGATATGTT
>BLSH010071091.1:462875-480624 GCA_018402905.1 Glandirana rugosa | reverse complement strand
TAGCAAAAAGTAAGAAATATTGTGTTTTTTTTTTTTTTTTTTCAAAATTGTCGCTCTTTTTTTGTTTATAGCGTTGATCAGAAGTGACACAGAGGTGATCAAATACCACAAAAAAGCTCTATTTGTGGGGGGAGAAAAAGATGCACATTTTGTTTGGGTACAACGTCGCATGACCGCTCAATTGTCAGTTAAAGCGACGCAGTGCCGAATCGCAAAAGTGCTCTGGTCCTAACATGGGAAATCCTTCCGGGACTGAAGTGGTTAAGTCTGACTATGTTCAGGGTCGTTGTCCTGCTGGAAGGTGAACCTCTGCCCCAGTCTCAAATCCTTTGCAGACTCTAGCAGCTTTTCTTCTAAGATTGCCCTGTATTTGGCTCCATCCATCTTCCCAGCAACTCTGACCAGCTTTCCTGTCCCTGCTAAAGAAAAGCATCCCCACAACATGATGCTGCCATCACCAGGTTTCACGGTGGGGAGGGTGATGTGCGGTGTTAGATTTCCACCACACATAGCGGTTTGCTTTTAGGCCAGAAAGCTCGATTTTGGTCTCATCTGACCAGAACACTTTCTTCCACGTTTGTTGTGTCCCCCACATGGCTTCTCACAAACTGCAGAGGGGACTTCTTATGGCTTTCTTTCAACAATGGCTTTCTTCTTGCCACTCTTCCATAAAGGCCAGATTTGTAGAGGGCACGACTAATAGTTGTCCTGTGGACAGATTCTCCCACCTGAGCAGTGGATCTCTGCAGCTCCTTCAGAGTTACCATGGGCATCTTGGCTGCTTCCCTGATTAATGCGCTCCTTGCCAGGCCTGTCAATTTAGGTGGACGACCATATCGTGGTAGGGTTGCAGGTGTCCTACTCTTTAATTTTCGGATGATGGATTGAACAGTGCTCCGTGAGATGCTCCAAGCTTGAGATATTTTTTTTATAACCTAACCCTGCTTTAAACTTCTCCAAACGTTCTCCCTGACCTGCCTGGTGTGTTCCTTGGCCTTCATGGTGCTGGCTGTTCACTAAGGTTCTCTAACAAACCTCTGAAGGCTTCACAGAACAGCTGTATTTATACGGAGATTAAATTACACACAGGTGGACTTGATTTACTAATTAGGTGACTTCTGAAGGCAATTGTTCCATTCGTTTTTTAGTTAGGGATATCAGAGTAAAGAGGGCTGAATACAAATGCACGCCACACTTTTCAGATATTTGTAAACAAAATTGAGAACAATTGATCATTTTCCTTCCACTAAACAATTATGTACCACTTTGTGTTGATCTATCACAAAAAATCAGAATAAAATACATTTAAGTTTTTGGTTGTAACGTGACAAAATGTGGTAAATGTCAAGGGGTAAATTCATATATTCACTTTTTTCAAGGCAGTGTATTAAAATCACCTTTCCTTTTCAATCTGCAGTTTTGTAAAATGGAATATGGCTACCTGGAGGTGTTTTGTACACAGTATGTTTACAGACCCCCCCCCCTCCCCCCCAAAACATAATTTCCTGCTTGTGTGATTGCCTCACTGCAACAAAAATCTCATTTTTGCCCAATAGGAAATCACGTCTAAAGGAATGCAGACCCTACAAATTTTCTCATTAGAGCTCTGCAGGTGCAGCAGCTGGTTGATTATGAAACCACTCCCATTAGATTCACTCCCACATGGACACAGACGCACACAGGGATTTATTCAAAATAACAAAAGGTAGGAATCTACAATAGGTAAAATCCCTCGCATGGTACATGGATCACCCAGACGGGAATGTTTTTGCTCTTTAACCTCTTGCCGACCGCCGATCGGCATCTGACGGTGACAAGGTGGCGAGATCGCGCCCAGTGAGCGCGCGCTCACTGTGTCCGGGGAGGGCCAGGGAGCGGGTGCGGCGGCTTCGATTGCCGCCGGCTACCCGCGATGCCCCCCCCCCCCCGGAGTGAAAGAACGGAGGTCCGTGTAAGTAAACACGGACCTCCATTCTGTGAGGGGGGAAGGGCTGTGATCACAGTCCCCACACAGTTAGAACACTCCCAGGGAACACTGTTAACACTTAGAGCGCCCCGTGCAGGTTAACCCCTTCACTGCCAATGGCATTTACACAGTAATCAGTGCATTTTTATAGCACTGATCGCTGTATAAATGCCAATGGTCCCAAAAAACGTTGCACGACCGCGCAATTTTCAGTTAAAGCGACGCAGTGCCGAATCGCAAAAAGGGCTCTGGTCCTAAAGGGGGAAATTCTTCCGGGGCTGAAGTGGTTAAATGTAGAGCATGCATGCAAAGGAACACAAAAGCCGTGAGGAAGGAGTCCAGATTTTTGCAAGAGATTATAAATGCATCGGAATCCTACTACTCTACCTGCCTAAAGGCTTGCTATTTTCTGACGCAGGTCAATACTTTCACAACTTTCTTGAATGGGGAAATACTTAAATTGTTGTTTTAAGAACTAAAGGCTCCTGTATGACAGCCTAATTGCTATGTGATGCACAAACATACATAATGTAGACAAAAAAGACCCTGAGAGAGATCCTCTTTCACTTGTGCTTTACATGCTCCCCTGCAGTTCACAATCGGAAGGATTCAGCCTCAGGCCAGTGTTGATAGCCACACCCTCTGCAATGTTTTTTCTTCCCACTGTTGTGCAAGCAGTAGCAGCCTATATGAAAGTGACAACTCTGCTCAATTCAGGAGCAGTGCAGCATTGTTGCCAAGCAACCACAGAAAACCGGACTTCACTGGGAGTATTAATAGGTATTTGTGGGACAGCAGGGGGGACCAAGAGAAAACGAACTGCAGAGTCATGTAAAGTGGTTGTAAACTCTGTACAACCGCTTTAAATTGCAGGTAATAATAATAAGGCTTACCTGTAAGTCTCGGGAATATGTCCTAAACTTGCATAGTTTAGGAGATATTCCCTGTATCTGCATGTGCCAACGTCATCGACACATGCACATTGAAGAATCGGCCCCAGGGTGCCGTTTCTTCAGTTAGGCTGAATTCACACCAGTCCGGTGCAAATTCCAGGCCTGATGTCTGTGAGAAAGGATAGAGGCTGCTGTTCAGCATCTCCTGTTCAGCGTCTCCTGTCCGATCTCACAGCGCATCAGCTGACAG
Source organism: Glandirana rugosa (assembly GCA_018402905.1). Lineage (NCBI taxonomy): Eukaryota > Metazoa > Chordata > Amphibia > Anura > Ranidae > Glandirana > Glandirana rugosa. Next base: position 477,515 of record BLSH010071091.1, on the reverse strand, counting down.
GAGAGGGGGGCTGCAGCGAGGAGGGGGAAAGACCCCCGTTCAATGGGGAACACATCTCCGAATTAGATGCGTTCCCATTGAACAAAATGGGTCTGGAATTCGCACGTTTTCTGTGCAATGCGGAGTGCGAATGCACCGCACAGATGTGAACTGGACACATTAAGAACAACTTGTTTTCAAGTGCCCTGCGAATTGGATGCGGTGTATTCAATTTGCATAGGTGTGAACCCAGCCTTAATGTGCAGTAACCGGCCGCTCCCACGCACATGCGCGGGAGTGACGTCAGCGTGGCTCCAGCCAATCACAGCGCTGGAGGCTTGCGCTGTGATTGGCCGGAGTCCACAATCCTGGAAGAAGACACAGATAACATGACGCTGGTCACAGCGATGCTCGGGGACCACTGCAACAGTGTCGATCTAAGGAAAGTATTTCATAATGAGCTAATATGCGATGCATACTAGCTTATTATGCCTTTGTCTTGCAGGTGGGTTTTTTATATTTACTTTTTTATACAGGGTTTACAACCACTATAATAAGCACTGCAGAACATCTTGTTTCATTTTGAGAGCGCATATTTTTACTTTGAGACTAAGGGATTGTTTGGAAAAATATGTATGCACACTTTTGGAGCTGCTTTGTATAGTGGGTCTATGTTGACCTAAAGCGGACTTCCACCCAAAAGTGGAAACTCCACTTATCTGCTCCCCCCCCTCTGGTGCCACATTTGGTACCTTTCGGTGGGGAGGGGGGAACGGGTAACTGTTTGACGCGTGATCATGAGATCACTCGGAAGCTCGGCCCCCCCCCTCCTCCTTTTCCCGCCACCGGGTCATTCAGGAAGCGCAGTGCGCTTAGCGCGTGCAGTAGGTAACCAGCTGTGAAGCGGACTTGCAAGGCTTCACTGCCGGTTTCCCTTACAGGCAATGGCGGCGGCAGCACCTGACAGCCGATGGAAACATCTGCCGGGGTGCCGATATCACTGGATTCCAGGACAGGTAAGTGTCGTAACCACTTTCAGACTGCCCACTGTGTATATATATATATATATATATATATATATGTCATTACTTTGATGTAGCTGCCATAACCCCGGTATCTTTTTAAACAGCAGGTGGTCCGCTTTAACATAAGTGATCTTGGCAGCAGATTCGCCACGAGATCACTTTTATGGGTGGAGGGAGAGGTGCCGCTTCACCGGCTGGAGGTGCTTACCTGAGTCGTTCGTAGTGGTGAAAACTATCCGATCCCTGGATGGAGGACAGGAAGTCGAGGGAGGGCAAGATGGCCCCCACTCGACTCTATGCCCTTGGAGGACCGGAGCTACGCCAAACGTCACTACCGTGCACTCCAGCCTTAAAGGGCCCTGTCCTGCTTATTTCTATTCCAAGGGATGTTTACATCCCTTGGAATAGAAATAAAGTGAAAAAAATTTTTAGGTGACAGTATAAAAATAAAAGTGAAACAAGAAAGGAAAAAAAAATTAAAGTGCCCAGTCCCCCCGAGCTCTCGCACAGAGGCGAACACATATGCAAGTCGCGCCAACATATGTAAAGTGTCCAAACCACACCTGAGGTATCGTCGCGATCGTTAGAGCGAGAGCAATAATTCTAGCAAAAGACCTCTTCTGTAACTCAAAACTGGTAACTTGTAGACATTTTTAACCGCCGCCTATGGCAATTTTTAAGTTCCAAAGTTTGTCACCATTGCACGAGTGGGCGCAGTTTTGGAACATGACATATTGGGTATAAATTTACTCGACGTAATATTCTTTCACATTATAGAAAAAAATTGGTCTAACTTTACTGTTATTTTTTTAATTATAAAAATGTATTTTTTTCCCCCAAAAAAATGCGTTTTTTAAGACTGCTGCACAAATACTCTGTATTGCAACAATCTCCATTTTATTCTCTATGGTCTCTGCTAAAAAAAAAAAAAAAAAAATGTTTTGGGGGTTGGAAGTAATTTTTTTGCAAAAAATACTGGTTTTAAAGTGTCAGAAATGGGCTCCAGAAGTGGCAATGGCAGCACCGGAGAACCGATGGAAACATTGGCTGGGGTGCCAACATCACTGGATTCCAGTTAAATGTCCTAATTTTAAAAGTCAGCAGCTACAGTAATTCCGCTTTAAGGATGCATCATTCTATAAAACAGAGAAACACTGGCTTAAACCCCTTCAGGGTAGGGGCTGAAGATTCCATTATTAAAGGCCAATTCTCTAATCCAAAAGACTAAAAATTCATATTTTGCACCAATTTATATACAATCTTTGTTTTGTAAATAGAAATTTCATTCAGGGTTCCCTCATGCTACTGGTTGTAAGGCCCCTATCACATGGGGCGGATCCTCTCACCGGAGTCCGCCAGCACAGCGGGAGAACGCTCCATTGATCTCCGCTGAGCCGGCTGTTGGTCTGGCTCTCCTCTCTGTGCAGGGAGGGAACTGTCAGATCCCTTACTGTTCTCAATGGGGAGATCGGATGAAACCGGATCTGCCTGTCCATTTTCATCTGATCCCATCCGGTCCGCTGGACGGAAGACAAACCTGTTGCCCATACATCTGTTTTGATGGATCAGATGGCAGACGGGTGTCAGCGGGCACATCTGCGCTGACATCTGCCTGCCCATAGGGGCTTATGTGAAAGGGGCCTAAAGGGTGCTTTGCTTTCTCAAAAAAAAAAGGAAGGGAGAGGAGTAACTGGCCTGACTTATTCACCTGTGTGTTTTTTTTTTTAATGCAAATAAGACTAGTGTTGCAAATTTGAAAATGAGACCAGAGCTTCACCTGTTGACTGAAAATTAAATTATGAAAATAAAAATGTGTATACCAGATTTTTTGATTTTCCTGACTAAATACACACACACACACTCTCTCATAAGTTTACATACCCTGACAGAACTTATGATTTCTTGGCAATTTTTCAGAGAATATGAATAACACGAAAACATTTCTTTCACTCATGGTTAGTGTTTCGCTGAAGCCATTTATTATCAACCGTGTTTACTCTTTTTAGATCATAATGACAACAGAAACTACTCAAATGACCCTGATCAAAAGTATACATACCCTGGTGATTTTGGCCTGATATGCACACAAGTTGACACAAAGGGGTTAGGCTATTAAAGGTAACCATCCTCACCTGTGATCTGTTTGCTTGTAATTAGTGTGTGTGTATAAAAGGTAAATGAGTTTCTGGACTCCTGACAGACCCTTGCATCTTTCATCCAGTGCTGCACTGACATTTCTGGGTTCTGAGTAATGGGGAAAGCAAAATGATTGTCAAAGGATCCGAGGGGAAAGGTAGTTTAACTGTATAAAACAGGAAAGCTATATAAAAAGATATCCATGGAATTGAGAATGCCAATCAGCAGTGTTCAAACTCTAATCAAGAAGTGGAAAATAAAGGGTTCTGTTGAAACCAAACCATCAGGTAGACAAAATAAAATTTCAGCCACAACTGCCAGGAAAACTGTTCGGGATGCAAAGAAAAACCCACAAATAACTTCAGGACTCTCTGAAAATGTGGTGTGGCTTTTGCAAGATGCACAATGAGACACTTGAAGAAAGATGGGCTACATGGTCGGGTTGCAAGAAGAAAGCCATTACTATGCAAATGCCACAAAGTATCCCGCTTACAATACGCCAAACAGCACAGAGACAAGCCTCAAACCTTCTGGCACAAAGTCATTTGGAGTGATGAAACCAAAATTGAGCTTTTTGGCCACAACCATAAACCCTACATTTGGAGAGGGATCAACAAGGCCTGTGAAACACGGAGGTGGATCACTGATGTTTTGGGGATGTGTGAGCTACAAAGGCACAGGAAATTTGGTCAAAATTTGATGGCAAGATGAATGCAGTATGTTATCAAAAAATACTGGAGGAGCATTTGCATTCATCATCCAGGAAGCTGCGTATGGGACCTACTTGAGCATTTCAACATGACGATCCAAAACACAAGGCCGAGTCGACCTGTCATTGGCTACAGCAGAATAAAGTGAAGGTTCTGGAGTGGCCATCTCAGTCTCCTGACCTCAATATTTTTGAGCCTCTCTGGGGAGATCTCAAACATGCAGTTCATGCAAGACAGCCCAAGAATTTCTAAGAACTGGAGGCTTTTTGCCAGAAGGAATGGGCAGCTTTACTATCTAAGAAGATAAAGAGCCTCATCCACAAATACCACAAAAGACTTCAAGCTGTCATTGATGTGAAAGGGGGCAATACACGTTAAGAACTGGGGTGTTTAAACTTTTGATCAGGGTCATTTGGGTAGTTTCTGTTGTCATTATGATTTAAAAAGAGTAAACAGTTGATGGATAATAAATGGCTTCAGCCAAACCCTAACCATGCGTGCAAAAAGTTTTATTTGTATGTATTACAAATGTAATGCTTGTCCTCTTAAATATATTCCCCATTTGCACTAATACATTGCTGCAGTCTTGTTTTCCACTGGTCGAAGGCATGGAGAAAATCCATTTCTGTCAGCTGTTTAACCACTTCCCGCCCGGCGCATTGACAAATGACGTCCGGGCGGGGGGTTCATTATCCTGACTGGACGTCTATTGACGTCCTCAGGATAATGCGCGATCGCGCGCCCCTGGGGCGCGCATCGCGGCGATCGGTGGTGCCGTGGGTCAGGCTGACCCACCGCATTACCGACTGAGGTAAAAGGCTTCGATCCGAAGCCTTTTACCATGTGATCAGCCGTGAACAATCACGGCTGATCACAGTGTAAATAGGAAGAGCCGTTGATCGGCTTTTCCTCTGCTCAGGTCTGCAGACCTGAGCAGCGGAGAGCCGATCGGCTGCTCTCCTGACAGGGGGGGGGCTGCGCTGAACATTTATCAGCGCAGCCACCCTCAGGATCACCCCACTGGACTACCAGGGAGCCGGATCAGGGCCACCAGGGAGCCCCCCCCCCGCCGGACAGCACACCCAGGCCGCCCAGGACCACCAGGGAGCCCCCACTAGACCACCAGGTAAGGGCATTATTGTGCACTGTAGGGATGGCACTGTGCCCATGTATGATGCCTGCCAGTGCCATCCCTAACAGTGCTTGTTGTACCTGTGCCCACCCCTGCCACCTATAAGTGCCCACCTGTGCCTACCCGTGTCACCTATCAGTGCCCACCTGTGCCACCTAAAAGTGCCCACCTGTGCCACCTAAAAGTGCCCACCTGTGCCACCTAAAAGTGCCACCTGTCAGTGCCCAGTGCCACTTATCAGTGCCGCCTATGAGTGTCCATCAGTGCCGCATATTAGTGCCACGTATCAGTGTCCGTAAGTGTTGCTTGTCAGTGCCGCCCATCAGTGCTGTATATGTGCCCCATCATCAGTGCAACCTTATTAGTGCCACCTCATCAGTGCCAATCTGTACTGCCTCATCAGTGCCCATCAGTGTAGCCTCATCGGTGCCCATCAGTGTAGCCACATCAGTGCCAGTCAGTGAAGGAGAAAATGTACTTTATACAAACTTTTGTGACAGAAACAAAGAAAATTGTTGTTTTTTCAAAATTTTCGGTCTTTTTTTTTTTTCTATAGCGCAATAAATAAAAACCGCAGAGGTGATCAAATACCACCAAAAGAAAGCTCTATTTGTGGGAACAAAATGACAAAAAGTTTGTTTTGGTGCAGCGTCACACGACCGCGCAATTCTCATTCAAATCGCAACAGCACTGAAAGCTGAAAATTGGTCTGGTAGGGAAGTGTCCTAAGTGCCTGGTATTGAAGTGGTTAAACACCTCCGCCATTTTCTTCTTTATACCATCAACTGATTCAAAAAGTGTCCATTTAACCACTGATTTAACTTTTGGGAAGTCGCATGGTGCTAAATCAGGCGAATATGATGGATGTTCAAGCGATTTTTCGCGGGCAATTTGTCTAGGCAATGGCTGGTGTTGGCGCTTCAATCATCCCGGCACCATGGTTTGTATGGTGGCAGGATGATTGAAGCGCTTTATTTCTATTATACATTGTAATATAAAATGAAATAGTTCTACTCGCCATAATGTAGAATCAATGGGAGCCCTGAGCGTGTCGCTTGCCACTGTCGCTTGCCACCAGATGCAGCTCGTCTCTTGCCACGCTGCCAGCCACCAGATGGGGTGTCACTTGCCACACTGCCTGCTACCAGATGGGGATTGTCACTATTGTGCCACCAGATGTAGATTGCCACAGCTGCGGCCTGCCTCCAGATATGGATTGTCACTGTTGCCTGCCACCAAAAAAATAGTAGCTTGTCACTAATTTACATGTAAATTCAACGCCACCCAAGTATTGCAGAGTACCTACAGTTGCACCACTGCCAGCCTCTCTTCAGTGCGGGTAAACTAGCTGCAGGCACATGCAAGTGAGATGACAACGTACTCTCTTCTCCGCCGCGGCTGCACCTCTGTGTAGAGCAGCCTTTGCGCCCCTCTAAGGGCGGAACAGCGGTGCGGGCAATGAGAGATGTTGTGTCTATGCTCGGCTGCTGCACCGCTTACAGTGCATTGACTCCTCCGTGGCCTGGCAGCAGAGGCGCCGCGGCCCACGGGTTGGGGACCTCTGTGTTTATTTAATAGTCATATATATATTTTACACATACAGGTTATGATTAAAGCATAAGACTTTAAAGACATTCTTGGCAAAACATATAATGCTTGGTTTAAAAAAAAAAACTTAGTCGCATGTCATGGGTCATACAGTAGAGTACTGGCCCATTTTTTATATATATATATATATATATATATATATATATATATATATATATCCTAGTTTATACTTGCTGTTGGTTTGCTGTGAAAACAGGCAGTTGAGCCACTCTTTAGTGCACCCCTAAGCTATGAAGGCAGCCATATGGGGATATACGCACACTGGAGCTGCGATGCTTTGCGCGGTGACGTGGCAAAAATGATCTTCCTGTCGTGTTTGTGAATTGGCTTGTCACAACCGCCCTGCAACTGTGTGATAATGCAGGTTAATACATAACACCACCTCACTGCCCTATGAAATAACCTCTGAAAAGTGATGCTCTGTGGATCGCTCTTTAGAGGACTATGGCAAGTGTAAAAGAGCCCATAAATAGTTGAAGAGGAAACATTGGGCTGTTAGTCCTGATCTAATACAATAGAACATTTTAGACCCCTTTCACATTGAGGCAGTTTTGAGGTGTTTTAGTGCAAAAAAAATAGCGCTTGTAAATCGCCTGAAAACTGCCTCTCTCATGCCACCCCAGTGTGAAAGCCCGAGTGCTTTCACACTGGGACGATGTACTTGCGGGACGGGGAAAAAAAGTTGTGAAAGCAGCATCTTTGGAGGGATTAGGAGCGCAGTAAAACTAGCGACACTTTACCGGTAACAGACCCGCTGCTCCGGTGTGAAAGCAACCTTATGGAAAGAGCTGCAACTCTGTTGGGAGAAGGATCTCATCAAACCTAAGACAACTAGCAAGTTGCCCTATTCTTAAAGAAGAACTAATGTCAAAATGAAAAAATCAATGTTATGTAATTATACAGTCTCACTGGTGGTTTGGAAAAAAAAGTAAGGATTTTGAGATCTCTATCTTGTTCCCCTGCAGCTGAAAGCTCTCATGTGCACTTCCTTTACTGGAGACAACGCTGCTTCCTGTATTTCTAATTGCCTGTTGTCCCCTTTTGCGCGCCGCCTCTCTGAAGAGAATACAAGGCGCCATACTGACATCACTGGGGGTGGTGCTCCTCCAGGTCATGGAAAGCTCTCACGTTTCATTCTTCAAAGACGTCCCGATGAGGCTCTGCCCGTGAAGCCACGTCCACTCCCACCTATGCCCCGCCTTTGTCCACCCACTGATCTGTGTCTATACAGGCTGCTCCCAGCTTGATTTTCTTCTGTCAGTTTAGCAATTACAAGGGGAGAACAGGCATAGAGAAGTGCACCAATTAATAGACAAATCTGTGTGCAAACGAACCTGTACTGACTTGTGCTGTTTTACATAGCGCACACCCAGCTATTGATTGGCAGATGGATGTGTGTTATGTAAAATAGACTTGGCATGATAGAAGGCAGGAGGACTCTGGGAATTGTAGTTCCTTGTGGGAGATGCAGAAGCTAGCTCAGTGAAAGGAAATTACATGCTAGCTCTACAGAATCACTCCCACCATCACTAGCATTATACAGCAAAGCAGGAATGAATAGGGGATTAGAGACCACAATTGCAACCATATGGTAGGAAAATAATCATTTCAGTTAGGTTTATTACCATGTGTAACTTTCAGGTATTCACTGTATATGAGGAGTTACTAAAATATGTATGTTGCTTTTAGTTGTACTTTAAAGCGGAGCTCCACCCAGAATCTTTTTTTTTTTTTACATCATTCAAGTCCTTTGCCTATATAGACTTACCTTTTGAAGGAAAATTTTTTTTTATACTCACCCGAAGTCGCTTGTTGCTAGGTGATCTCTGCAATCTGCCCAATGCTCTTCTCACTTCATGCTTCGCCTGGCCTCCTGGGAGATGACTCATTTCCCAGGAGTCAGTGGGCTTCCCTGTACTGTAAAATCGTGTTATTTCCAGACAGGAAATGACGCGATTTAAGGCAGACTGAGATCGAGGAGTGCATGATGGTTACCCACCATGCACTTTTCAGGAAGAGCTGCCAGGAGACTACGGATGGGCTTCAGATGCCCTCACTTAAAATGGAAAAGTCCAGCAGTGAAAGAAACAAAATTGTGAGTAAAAAATACATGTAATTACTATGCGGTTTGAAAGTAAGGAATCAAAAGGTTACATCAATTTTAGTATTGAGTGGATGCCAAAAATAAAAAAATTCTGGGTGGAACTCCGCTTTAAGCAAACTGCTCCAGCTCAAGTGTGGAAGCCTAAGGCTACATGTACATGGGACGTTTTTCAACCTCCCTTAAACAACTCAACTTGACAGCTAGAAACTTTTAAATATGCCAGTTTAGCCATGTTTGCATGCTGCATTTAGCTGCGTTTACGTCTAGAAGCTTTTTTTTTATTTTAATGAAAAACGTCTATTAACAAAAAGCTCTTAGATGCGAGTTACCAGATTTAGGCGTGTTTACCAACTGTTAGTCTTTTGGCATCTCAAATGCCTCTGAACTTTCATTCCGAATGCATTTTTTTGCTTTCCAAAAAAAGCCTCTAAACTTGACTACCTAGAAACGACTATAAACGACCCTGTGTAAATGTACTGATGAGATAACAGAGGAGAGTTCAGGGGCAGCTGAAAAAAATGCCCAAATGCCTCTAAACGTCTGTTTAGCAGCAGCAGTGTACATGAGGCCTTATTCAGAACTTAAGCAGGAACTGGATTGCAGTTATTTTCTCAAAAGTGTGTGCAATGAAATAATCGGGCACCAATAATTGTCCAAGTAAAAGCAAAGTTTCTGCTTTGTGGACTATAGAATAAATGGCAGATGCCATTTACTTGTGCTACTTTCAATTTTTAACTTGTTTCACAGCAAATTGGGATTCTTTGGGGAAAATAAAGGTTTATCAATACTTGTAGCTACAACTGTAAGTTCTCAGACCCTGTTACCTTGATTTTCGGGTCATGGTTAGGGAAGAAATGGGTTAAAGTGGTTGTGAACCTTGGACATGAAATATAAAAGGATATCCCTCTATAGCAGAGTTTCTCAACCAGGGTTACGTGGAACCCTTGGGTTCCTCCAGAGGTTGCTAGGGGTACCTTGAGCAATGGTCAATTTCTACCTCTCAGATAAATTCCCAATAATACCATTGATCTTTTTAGCAATCTGTAAGGGGTAATTCTTAATGACCACAAGTGCAAGGTCTTCCCATTGACCATCACACTAATGTACCATGAGTTGTAGATTTTTAATTTTTAGCAGGGGTTCCCTGAGACCGGAGAATTATTTCAAGGGTTCCTCTGTGTTGAAAAGGTTGAGAAGGGCTGCTCTTTAGAGTGCACTTGTCTCCATTAAGAGCACAAAGTGTCTTTTCTGTCTGCTGCTTTATTTCTCTATCGGCATGAGTCACTTTGGACAAGGTTTCCGACACCAAGAGAGAAAAATGGTGACAGGGGAGGGATCTCCAGCTGATTGACAGCCTCTGCTTTGTTCCTGTGAGCTGTGTGAAGGTGGGTGTGTCCCTTCCCTCCAATCATCTGTCAGCTCTCCCCACTGAGCTCTACAGTGCATATCTTCAGCTCTCAGCCTCCTTTTTTTTTTTTTTCCTGACCGCTCAGACAAGCTTTATAAATTGTGGACTTTGTACAGCTGTCAAAAAGAGTGCAGATAAACAGGTACAACTTATGTAGAAGGGTTTGTTTCATCTGTGTATCACCTGAGGCCAGTCACTTCATTGGGTATATGTGAGGGTTTACAACCACTTTTAATGCAAAGCAGTATTTATTGTGGATAAAAAAAACTGAAAAAACCCATAACCTGCATTGTTGTGGGGTTATTACCTTTGATTGGATCTTACATGTATAGAAAAGTCTGTTCAACAAGGTTTTGTATTAGGAAATTTAATAGGATTATTGTAAGGAAACTTTTTTTCTTTTTTGTTCCGTAAAAGCAGGTCTACAAAACAAATACTCTTGTCAAATCGAAAATGAATTCTAGAAGCAAACTGTGAAGAGCCCTTAAAGTGCATTATCCACAGCACAATTCAAGAAAGTCTTATAACCTTTGTTGTTGAATGTGACATTTAAACTCCCTGTAAGCTTATAAATTCGAGTCCTCTCATATCACACCATGATCTCGCATATGCATTCACAATGCACAGTATAAAACAAATATTTCTGAAATAGAGCAGTTTTGCAAGATTCGTGAGGCAACGTGGCTCACTATACCGCTGTTTAGGAAATAATAGCTTTGCAGATTACTTCAAGGAACTCTTGAATGTGGAGTCTGCTCACGTTCCCCCGGTATCTATTATAAAAGCATTAATCCGCAGCAACAATATAAAAAAATTATTTCACCGGGTTGCACATTTGAAAATAATTTCTTGCTTCAACAGTACGCTGTTAAATGCAATTTGTGAAAGCAGTTACAGCTTGTGTAAAGAGCTTATACAATAAAATGCTAACTGCTTTTACAGAGCACTTTTGTGTATGGGACTATTTTTTATTTATTTTTTATTCCTTCTACCTACAGTGAATTGAGCTGCAAGCGCTCACAATGCGTGTAGTGGCAGCTCAATCCATCTTAAAGGTATATGCTTCTTTCCCCAAATGTTACATTTTTTAAAGTATGAAGGTATTTGGTGAAACGCCTACTTTTGAAGGTGTTTTACAGTTCTGTTTTATGGGCTTTGTGCTAAAAGGTTTTCTGACGGGCTCCATAAAAATATTTAATTAATCTAAGAATGAGTGTGACCGTAATACAGGAGCAAATGGGGAGATTAAAGAAAGCGAGGGTGAGTCATAACGAAACTGAACTTTCTACATAGAATAATAATGTATTTTGTGGGTGCTATGTTAGGGCCTTGGAACTTTTCTGCATTGAAGAAGGCTGTGGCGGTGACGGAGATCCAAGGAAGAGCATGAAGCTGACATCGCTGGAGCAGAACAGAGTCAGAGGTAAGTTCTCCTGCACTTTGCAAGTGCTCCTGCTGAACCTGCATCCCTTAGTTTCTTTTTAATCTGGTACAAATCCAATCTATACGCTGTTGGCTGACCTCTGAATGACTTGCACCCTTATGTATTTACATAGCCTCCCGCTTTTCTGATTCACGATTAATTGTACATTGCGTCATTGCTCAACAATGGGATGAGAACCTAGTACTCAAGTTTTTGCTGTGAAGACACTTTTTAAATTTTGCTTACTGAGTAACTTAGGGGGATGTGTGTGTAGGCAGCCAAAGTAAGAATGCAGAGCCAAAGGATCGTGGTCTATCCTTATTTATTTTATTTCAGGTACTTGTATAGCATTGTCAATTTACGCAGCACTTTACATATACATTGTACATTTACATCAGTCCCTACCCTCAAGGAGCTTACAATCTAAGGTCCCTAACTCACATTCATACTTACACATACTAGGGCCAATTCAGACAGACAGGATCCAAGTATCCTGCCAGCATGACTTATGGAACCCAGTCCCTGAAGACCCTTTTTGGGCTATGCCCATGGTGACGGGCAAAGCCTGGACTTTATATATAGTGTTGTAGACTGGTAAGACGGTCACCCTGTATGCTTTTGACTGGCATGATATTTGAATGATATTCACTAGGGAGTAGACTTTTCGAATTTGGCACTAAAATTCAATTACTCAGAGCTTAGTCTCAGGTGGATGACCAGGTGTCACCACAAGTCACACACAATAATCTCAATTCTGCCTAGAGCCCTTATGAGGACCTTTCTCCCATCCCTTTATCAACTTACCGGACGGTCTATATCAGGGTTGCCCCATTCTCCTTTTGGACATGCTTATTTGCATTCCAGTTTGGGTACCCCGCAGTGGAAGGTGGCGTCCAGATGAAAGGGAGGCATTGCACATTTGCTCTGCCAAATGCCTGCACAACATGGAATCTCAGTGTGATGATGCTCTCATTGTCCCAGAGCAGAAGCCAGCTCTTAAACTGGTCTCTACCACGGATTTCACTGATACCACTAACTCTATTTCAGGCATGCAACAAGCCGCCTATTTGACAAAAGCTGACTTTTCTGCATATTTCACAATTCCTCAGACAAACAATGACCTTAATACAGCCATCCTTGCCCAGGGCTCAAAAACACGATGCCTCTTCTCATACTCCCATTTCTCTGTTGGAATTGGATCCCTGCTCTAGACAAGGCAGGCACAGATGGTGAGGAAGGACAGTACTGCTGTAGTGGAGGATGTAAAAAATATTTTTTTCCCCCAGGTTGTCACTTTATTGAAGTGGGATTTTCTAATATGGAAAAAGAATTGCTGCAAAAACCTTTATGGCTAAAATCCTGGACAACTGAAGTTGCCCATAAAAAGAACTTGGATGCCTTTTCAAGGAAGAAGACTGTTTGCAGAGACACTTGACCAGTTTATCAAGGATGTCACAGGAAGGAAGGTCTTCCTCCCTCACCTCCGGAGCCTCTACCTCCTCAAAACACAGAGCATCAAACTGTTTTCCCCATGCTTTAACTTTAATACGTAGGTTCAGACTTTTCTTTCAGCAAAAGGCTTGGGCCCCAATACCCACCAAGTCCTGTGCCCAATGAAGGGACAATTGGCTCCTAAGTGTGGGGGCGACATCTGTTAAATTGCCTCTCTTTGGGTCCCAGACCTGTGGTTTCAATAGTTTCACAGGGGTACAAAATACAGTTCAGAACCCCCTCGCCACTTTCTTTCCCCAAATCAATAAAAAATGCAGAATGACCGACAGGTTTTCAAAATGTCCTGAACCATCTTTTGTCCCAGGGAGTAGTTATGCCACTGCCTTTACAAGGCAGGGTTTATATTTTCAAACCAGTTCATGGTACCAAAGCCCAATGGGGCTATTCTTCCTATTTGGAAGTTAAAATCCATAAACAAATACCTTCAAATTACACAATTTAGCATGAAATCCACAAGGTTGGTAATTGCCAACAGGAATATATGGCATCTATAGACCTCCGATATACCGGTCTGTCTACATGTTCCCTACTATCCACCTCATCAGTGCTTTTTGTGCTTTGCTGTAGCAGACAATTCCAGTTTGCCCACACTGCCTTTTGTCTTATCTGCTCAGAGTATTTACTAAGGTCCTAGAACCTATTCTTGCCCTTCTCAGAACGCAGGGCATCCAGATCACAGGCTAGGTAGATAACCTTCTCCCGAAGTACTCCTCTCCCATCCAATGGTCTACAAATGTCTACAGGACAATTAAGATGCTCTAGGCCAGGGTTTCCCAACCAGGGTTCCTCCAGAGGTTGCTAGGGGTTCCTTGAGCAATGGCCAATTTCTATTTCTCAGATAAATTCCCACTGACCTAATTGATCTTTTTAGCTATCTGTAAGGGGGTAATTCTTCCCAATGACCAAGAGTAAGGGGCATTCTTCCCATTGACCATCACACTAATGTATCATGAGTTGTAGATTTTTACTTTTAGCAGGGGTTCCCCGAGACCGGAGAATTATTTTAAGGGTTCCTCGGTGTTGAAAGGGTTGAGAAAGGCTGATCTAAGCATTCAGTTGGGTTCTCAATTTTTAAAAAAAAAACCTGCTCTCCACCCCAGACACATATCAGTCATAGGTATTCCTTCCAGAAAAGTAAAATCTTTCTCTCTGAATCCCAGCTATAAAAAATTAGAACGCAAACGACCCACAATGGGATTCACCTTGAGAGTTCTAGGCCTAATGAATTAGCACAAGATGTATTCTACATGTACAGGAAATGCTTCCAGCAGGGGTCACCCTAACAGAAGAAAATGAGTAGAGCACACATAGTATTGTAAAACAGAACTCTGTCTAGCAATGGCATTCAGGTCCCTGCACAGCCATGATTATGGCACAGTTATGTTACAGGGGTAGTATCTAAAATATGTTTTTGTTATACCTGTGACAATTGCCCATAAATTGCTTCCTTGACTATGCTTTGAAAATTTAGGAAAAACGATAGCAAGGTTTACCTTAGCAAAATAGCAAAATACATCAGTTTTTTCAAAAGATTCATTGCATTGAAACATAGCAGCACAGTGTTTTTTTTTTTTGTTTTTTTTTTCTGGGGGGGGGGGGGGGG
>BLSH010071091.1:438741-459971 GCA_018402905.1 Glandirana rugosa | reverse complement strand
GGGGGGGGGGGTATACCAGTAGGTAGTCATATAGGGCCTCAAATCTGAGAACTCGCAGCAGATAGTCTATGGCAATAGCAAAATGATAATGAACAGATTGTGCTATATATTACATTTTTGGTTTTGGATTCAATAACATGTAAGCTTTCATTCTAAGTCCTGCCTCACACCAGTGCAGCTTTTTAGTAGTAGACTATTCAGTGCGATTTCATTGCAGCCTTCTGACACTCTGTGCAACCTTAGATGTCAATGTAAATCTCAATGAAGTTGCACAGAAGTAGTGCAGGAAACTTTATTCCAAGCTGCTGTGACTTGAGTCACCCCAATTTGAATGGTCCCATTGCTGCAAATGGGGTGTAACTTGTCATGCGACTTTGAACTGACAAGTCGCACTGGTGTGAACCAGGGCTAAGAGTGTGAACGTGAAAGGATATAAACTTTACCAAGAGTATATGGTATACTCTGGAAATTCCATTTTTAAATGGGCTTAAGTAACGCAAAGGAGCTGATCACTACCAATTGGGAATCATCTTTCACTGATCCACCTTTAACCACTTCAGCCCTGGAAGGATTTCACACTTTAGGACCAGAGCACTTTTTGCGATTTGGCACTGCGTCGCTTTAACTGACAATTGCGCGGTCGTGCAAGGTTGTGCCCAAACGAAATTTGCATCCTTTTTTTCCCCCCACAAATAGAGCTTTCTTTTGGTGGTATTTGATCCCCTCTGCATCATTTCTGATCGTCGTTATAAACAAAAGAGCGACAATTTTGCCAAAAAACCCAAATTTCTTACTTTTTGCTAAAATACAAATCCCCAAAAAAATATAAAAAAACATTTTTTTTCATCGGTTTTGGCCGATTTATATTCTTCCTCATATTTGTGATAAAACAAATCGCAATCGGCGTTTATTGATTGGTCTGCGCAAAAGTGGCCGCGTTTACGGATGATGAGAATTCATTTCTGGGGGTTTTTTTTTTACTAGTAATGGCAGCGATCTGCGACTTTTAGCGGTACTGCGATATTGCAGCGGACATATCGGACCATTTTGACACTTGCCATTGGCAGTGAAGGGGTTAACCTGCAGGGGGCACTCTAAGGGTTAACACTGTTCCCTGGGCGTGTTCTAACTGTGTGTGGGCTGCCCTAGCAGGGGAAGGGGAGCGATCACAGCTTCCATATAGAGGAAGGCCTCCGGCGGCGCACGCACGCTCACAGTGCACGATCTCGCAGCCACCGTCGTAAGATGGCGTTTTGCAATATCGAGCGATGTTGACGGTCGGTAAGTGTTTAAAGTGGATTTCATTTTTTTTTTTTTTTTTTTTAATGAAGACTTCTACCTGGTACAGTAGATGTCAATTCATCTGTGCCCAGTCTTGCCACAAAGAGTTAATCCAGCTCTGGGCAATCCTCTTATCTTTTTTTCAGTAAGAAAAAAAGCAATGCAGATAAATGTGTGCCGCCACTTCCCAACTCTGTGACATCTCATTTCCTTATCTCATGAACGAGCATGGGAGAGGCACATTGTGTACAAATTCCTCCACTCCAGCCGGCCAGTGTACAGCACATGCGCAGGAGTGACGGGGCCATGAGTGCGTTCTGCTTCTGCCCAGAATGCACGCTGCTTCTCCTGTGCGCTCTCTTGAGACTCCCCAGGCGCGAAGCTCGTCCTCGTGACGCTGTTTGGCCAAGGGAAGTGGGCGTGGAGTCTAGTGACGTCACGACTCCGCCCACTGAGCGCTGGAAAATAAACCCACCCATCGATTCTGGAGATTTGGGGCACTCAATCTTCAGAAGGGGTGACATTTCAAAGGTAGGGATACATGTATAAACATATAGAGTAGTAGTATGCCATTGGTTAGTAATGAGTGGTGGATTTACATCCACTTTAAAATGAAACTGTAAACAAAGCTTGTATTGGTTGCTACAGGCTTTTTCGTTTAGCTCGGCTTTAATTAATAATCCTAAATGAGTTTCAGCATGCTTTCCTACGCAACACGAAATTGAAAATACAATAAAGAGGAGGAAAAAAAAGCATTTGTTTTAAGGAAAAAAATTGCCTTTGTTTTATTTTAGAGAAATGGCTCTGTATTACAGCGCCTGGCTTAGAGACTTTATTAAGTGGACCTCACATAGATTTGCAGCTAAGATGCGTGGCATTTCATAAAATATTATGTTCTCTTGAACAGAGGCAGCTTTTTAAAACCTGTTCTGTATGTTTTGTGCTCAAGTGCCCAGAAGCAACTCCATTTGACAAAGCGGATTGTGCTTGTGCTCTTAGCAGTAGTCTGAGCATGTGGAAGTGGCAGGGGTAACATTCGGAAACATTTCGCTGCCAAGTTTCCTGAACTGAAGTTTAAAATAGACAAGACTGGGAAAGGAAGTCAGGACTTTAACCAGATGTCTCTGCATGAGACAGACTTCTACTTTATTTTGCTGAAAGCTTAAGAACACAACCCGCCCATTTCCCCTTTTTCAGTCTATTTCAGTTTACTTGTATTTTCTCTCCTCTGCCAACTATCATTTTTATTTGCTGATGAATTGCAGACAAAAAGTACTTGTTCATTTAAGTAGCAAAAAGTGTCTTAATGTGTCCTTCATTATCACAACATTTTTACATTAAATACAGATTAACTGGTGTGTTTAAAAGCTGCTAATTTGCTTATCGTGCCAGGATGCTAGTGTGGTATGGTTACCCTTTCGCTGCCAGAGCAGTTTTTACATCTTTAGCACACATTTAATCATTTTCGGCCTGAAGATTACACAAAACCCCCAAACATTATATATTTTCTGAAGGCAGACACCCTAGAGCAGGGATATGCAATTAGCGGACCTCCAGCTGTTGCAAAACTACAAGTCCCATCATGCCTCTGGGTGTCATGCTTGTGGCTGTGAGAGTCTCGCTTTGCCTCATGGGAATTGTAGTTCTGCAACATCTGGAGGTCCGCCAATTGCATATCCCTGCCCTAGAGAATAAAATAGTGGTAGTTCCCATTTTTTACATCACACGTTATTGCTGCCAAGGTCTAGGGAACGCAAAATTTGAGTAAACACACTAAAGTGCATTTTTAGGCAAACAAACGCAATAAACTACCCAATTTTTGGTATAATATAAAAGTCAAGGTTGTGCCGAGTAAATCGATACCCAGCATGTCCAAACTTAAAGTTGTGCGCACCTGTGAAATGGCGACAAACTAAAGTACCCTATATTTTCTATAGGTGACGCTTCAAAAGCCCCCCATAGGTATCGGTTTAGTGTTATGGAGGAGGTCTTATATTAGAATTATTGCTCTCCCTCTGGTGTGCACGGAGATATGTAACGTGTAAACGCGCAGTCAACATTTTCACGCGTAGGTGCCCCCAATGCATGTGTTTATGTTCGTATATCTGTGTATACTTTTTTTTTTTTTTACTTTTTTTTTTTCCATTACACAGGTGACAAAAAATCCCCTATGTGATGATTTTTGGGTCACGGGTACTCTTTAATGAGACATGCAGTGTCTAAAAGACCCTGCACATCTTCCCTGTGCTCCGCATTGCAAAACATCCTTTCTTGGCTAAGTGAGCTGGGGATACCTAGAGCTTGACCTGGATGTGATGTCAGATATCGCTTTCCGGGACACACATAGAAGGGGAGGAGAGCAGATGTGTCCGCACTAATCCATCCCCTCCACCTGCCGGCACCCACCATGGAGGTCCCGGGCCCGTCGATGGGCAAACGGAGCCCAGAAAGCATGGTGGGGTGCGGGGCACTGGTACGGGTGGCTGCAGCCACTGGATTGTGTGTGATACCTCCCCCTGTCAGGTCCGTACACCGCACGGACCTGGCAGCAAAAAGGTTATAGGGTTTTGTCTGCTGGCTGTAGAATATCATATTCTAAAGCCTGGTACACACTATTCATTTGTTTTTTCCAGGATGAACCAAACAAAACTGTCAGCTGAGGTCGAAGCCACAACGAATCCGACATTAGTACAGCGATCTCCCCCGCTGAGTTGTGTTCTCACAGGGGGAAGGCCCCCCACCAGAAAATTCCGATCAGCGCTGCTGGTTTTCCAGCATGCTCGTCCAAAAGAAGCTGGCCAAGCTGCCTGCTTTGGTCGGACAGGGTGCCATTCACATCGGTTTTATTGAACTGGCCTATGTCGGCTGCCATTCAGCCCGTGTGTATGGGGCTTTAGTTCTGCTCCTAGCTCAAACAGTTCCACTTTCTATTGCTATGCTGTTTGATCTGTTTTAAGATCAATCCAAACATTTTCAGCATTCAGACTCCTAAAGCTTAAAGTGTTACTAAACCCACAATAGTAAAATCAGTCTATAAATACGGTAAATCATGCTTGTTATACTCACTGTGGAACCTAAGGGGTTAATTCTCCACATTGTGTAAAATGCAGTTTGGTCCTGTCTTCTCTGATCCTCCCCTTTAACTGTCCCCAATCCATCTCCTGATTGAACAAAGTCCTAAGAGGCACTTTGCACATACTGTTTGGTGTGTATTGCTAGAGAGTTTTTTTTTTTTGAGGGTGCATGCAATTAGCACTTTCCAGACAGAGGGTCAGGTGTCTTGCAGCCTCATAGGACAGTCTGAGGAAAATGAAAACGTCTCCTACAAGCTTTAACCAGTGCTCGGCTGGACACTGATAGAAGTAACCAGACTGCTCTAACTGCTGATGATAAAAGTTATTTAGCAGTTTGTATTTACTAAAATAATTGCATTATACTGTGAGGGACCAGATATAGTGAATGCAGGGTCCTGGTTTTAGGAACACTTCAAACTGGACCTTTACTCAAAGGGTACAGTTAATCCTAACCCCACATACACCAACCCCCCCGTGAAATTTCAGATTAGCAGTGTGCATTTTTTTTTTTTTCGAGGAATGGGTACCTTTTTTTTTTTTTTGATAGGCACTAGCTTCCTGAAGCCCTTACCATCACCCACAGCCTTCCAGGGCACATCACATGTACCATCTTGGATTTGGGATCCATCTTGAATTTCCTGATGGTCAGTTGGCCCCATGCAGACACACATGTGCTAGTGATGTATAACGTAGCTATAAGACGCTGTAGGTAGCCTAGGACTACCTCCATACATACCTAGGCCAAAGATAAGAATACTGATATGAGAATAAGATAAGAATACTGCATCAGCAAAAATCTATTTGGTCCTCTTCACATTAACACTCTACTATAGGGACACCTTGAACATTGGGGGTGACACAAAATGTTAAGAATAGGTGATACTCAAAGGGGTTCTTGCCACCCCTGGCAACTAATATACTAGCCATGTTAGGAAATGGAAGGATGATCAAAACCCTACCTCCATCCAAAACAGAACAAAAAAAAAGGAGCAGCGTTCCATTTGATTGACCCTTTAGCTTTACCCTATTTAGCCTCATTTGACTTTGGGACACTCTGGGTTAAGATGAACATTAACGAATTCTGCATTGATAAGTTACGTTGTGCCTTTGCCAGTTTCCTAAAGTAAGCTCAGAGTAATTTCAACTTTTGCAAATGAACATTGTTCCAGTGTGTGCCAGTCTGACAGCACTGCATTCCTCATATAATAGGACATTATTCCCTGTTGCATTCTACACAAAGAATCCGAAAAACGACTCCCATAATCAGAGGCCTGTGGTTGGCACAAGCTAACATTCATATCTAGCAGCTGGGTCGTGACATTGGCGTAGGGTTCCTTACACAGCTGTGTGGTGGCTGTGCCAGTATTTAGTCTCATTGTGAATGCCTGACCCAGCTGCTCTGTAATGTTCATCCTGTACTATATACAGCTATTCTTCTTGATTATACACAAAAAAAGACAATGGAACTTGGAGGCTGAAGGAGAAAACGTGAAGAACAACTCTAGTCTAAGCAAAAACTTTTCAGTCACTCCTAATATTTGAGTTTTACAGAATTCTAAATCTAACCAATTTGTAATTTTTTTATCTGAAATGTTTAGAAAACTGTGAACATGCAAATTAGTAGATCTCTAAAACCAGAAAACCAAAACAATTTGATATACTATATAGTTAGGTTGAAAACAAAACACAAGTCCATCTAGCTCAACCAATAAAAGAAAAAATATATATACCCACACAATACCATATACACAATCCTTCACCCACAGTTGATCCAGAGGAAGGCAAAAAACCCCAGCAAAGCCTGATCCAATTTTGCTATAGCAAGAGAAACAATTCCTTCCTGATCCCCCGAGAGGCAATCGGATTTTCCCTGGATCAACTTTACCTATAAATGTTAGTACTCAGTTATATTATGTACATTAAAGTGATACTAAAGGTTCACTTTTTTTTTTTTTAAATGTCCTACTCACCACCTCTGTGCAGCAGTTTTGCAGAGTAGCCCCTAACCTCGTCTTCTGGGGTCCTCAGTGGTGCTCCGGGTTCCTCCTCTTCTCGAGTGACCACCATAGGGAAGCACTTTACCTGGGGTCACCCGTGCGGGCATGCTCCCGAGTCCTACTGTTGCGTGTATTCGCACAAACAGTGGTACTCGGCCCTGTCCCCCAGCTCCTGTGTCACTAGACTTGATAGCATCAGGAGCCAATAGCTCCCCTGCTATGCATAGAATGCATTAAGGTGAAAAACCTTGAGGGTTTACAACCCCTTTAAGAAAAGAATCCAGGCTTTTTTTAACACAATCTACTTAGCTGGTCAGAACCACCTCTGGAGGGAGTCTATTCCACATTTTCACAGCTCTAACTGTGAAGAAACCTTTCTGTATTTGGAGATTAAATCTTTTTTTCCTCTAGACGTAAAGAGTGCCCCCTTGTCCTTTGTGATGACCTTAAAGTAAATAACTCAACACCAAGTTCACTATATGCACCACTTATGTATTTGTACGTGTTGATAATATCCCCCCTTAATATCCTCTTCTCAAGAGAAAATAAATTCAGTTCCTTATTGGTTTGGTTGCCCCTTTTCTGCACTTTCTCCAGTTCCCCGATATCCTTTTTGAGAATTGGTGCCCAAAACTGAACTGCATATTCCAGATGAGGTCTTACTAATGATTTGTACAGGGGCAGAATTGTCTCTCTCTCTCTCTCTCTCTCTCTCTCTCTCTCTCTCTCTCTCTCTCTCTCTGGAGTCCATTCCTCTCAATACACGAAAGGATTTTGCTCACTTTGGAAACCGCAGCTTTTCATTGCATGCCATTATTAAGTTTATGATCCACCAAAACCCCCAGATCCTTCTCCACTATGGATTCCCCCAGTTGTAGTCCCCCCAGTATTTATGATGCATGCATATTCTTAGCCCCCCCCAAGTGCATAACTTTACATTTATCAATATTAAACCTCATTTGCCACATAGTCGCCCAATTAAACAGTGCATTGAGGTCTGCTTGTATGTTGGAGACATCCTGTAAGGATGTTATTCCACTGCATAGCTTGGTGTCATCTGCAAACACTGAAATTCTACTTTTAATTCCAGACCCTATATCATTCATAAAGATATTAAAAAGTAAGAGTCCCAACACTGAACCTCTAACTTTAGACGATTCAGAGTAAGAATCATTACCGTATTTTTCGCACCATAAGATGCACCTGACCATAAGACGCACCTAGGTTTTAGAGGCAGAAAGCAAGAAAAAAAAATTCTGATCCAAATGGTGTACTAAAATATCTACCAGTGCAGCCACATACCAGATGCATGAAATACAGCATATACCAGATCCATTAAATACAGCATATACCAGATCCATGAAATACAGCCATATACCAGATCCATTAAATACAGCATATACCAGATCCATGAAATACAGCCATATACCAGATCCATTAAATACAGCATATACCAGATCCATTAAATACAGCATATACCAGATTCATTAAATACAGCATATACCAGATTCATTAAATACAGCATATACCAGATCCATTAAATACAGCATATACCAGATCCATTAAATACAGCATATACCAGATCCATTAAATACAGCATATACCAGATCCATTAAATACAGCATATACCAGATACATGAAATACAGCCATATACCAGATCCATTAAATACAGCTTTTAATAAGCTTTTTTTAAGCTTTTACAACATTAAATAAAGATTCTTTTCTCTGAGTTAATTAGAGGACACAACACCCATTCCTCTGCCGCTGTCGGTGTGTAAATACCTTTTTGTTCTTATTTGCATAGCTTTATTTTTTAGTGTTCCTAGTATCCTACTTCTGCAGGTGACGATATACCCAGTCATTGATGGTCCTTGTCGCAATAGCGAGAACCTGTAACCTGCCAAAACGATCACATAGGGAGCTTGTCATCCCCCTTGTGAGAACAAAGTTATATGAAAAAATTTGTATTAAAAAAAATGTAAATTATAAGTAGATCTAGAAGTAGAATAAAAAAATGGACATTTTAAAATGCCCCGTCACCCTGCGCACACACAATAGCAAATGGGCTACACGTGAATATGTAAATAATGATTGCACCCACGTGTCTCCGGCAGGAATGAGAGCAATAATTCTAGGGCCATTGTTCATGGTTAACTTAAAATATGTTAAGGCTTTAAAGTGTTGTCTATGGACATGGGCATTTTACAGGCGTGTACAATTTTAAAGCTTGACATGTTCAGTATCTATTTACTTGATGCAACCTGATATTTTATATTTTATCAACAATTTGGGTATTATAGTGCATGTATACACTTAAAGTAGAACTATAGGCAAAACTTTTTTTTTTCCTTTTGGATAGAGTAAGGGAGGGTTATAACCGTCAGTTCTTTTTTTCGCCGTCTGTCACATTGCAGAGATTTCTTATCACTTTCTGTCCCACAGCCAAACGAATTGAGAGGAAATCGCTGCAAATAAAGGGAATTTCTTGGGGACCCCCAGGTCACCAGAACGAGTGTCCTCGTTGGAAGATTTCCCCTCTTACTTTCCCGGGGGCAACCAAAAATATGGGATTTTCTGTTTACTTTCAATGATAATCGTAAACAGGACAAATAGGGTAAAAGCCTCAGACAGCAATAAAAACTAACAGGTATTCTAATCCCTCTCCACTCTATCCAAAACGAACAAAAACGTTTTTCCTTTAGTTATAATTTAGTGCATTTTTTCCTGAAAATATAGATTTAAACAGTTGTGCAAACATCCTGTGATCTAAAACATTGCAACTGCTACCATTTTATTCTACAGGGACACTGCTTTCAGAAAATAGATATTGTTTCAGGATTGTGAGTCCTTTTCAAACCACTCAGATTTTAAAATGCGTCTCCAATTGCTCCGGAGGCAAATTGGTGGAGATCAGTGGCAGTCTGGCTGTGTCTGTTCCTGCCCGCACCATTTTTGGTTATGAAATAGAGGATGGGCAGTGGTAGCTTCTAATTCATATTGTAATTATTCAACATGTGTATAAGGGCCTTTCACACCAAGTGCTTTGTGTTGTGCTAGACATCCTTGCCCAGCGCAGTCCCAACACACCAACAAGGCAATTTGCCTTATTTACAATTAGGCTAGTTTAAAAAAAAAGCTTGTTTAATGCACTGTTTTCAGCACTGCTCCCACGACAGTGAGCATCAGCGTCTGCTTTCTAACACAGCTGCTGGTGTGAAAGAGCCCTACTTGCTAGAGGTATAGTTAATGGCATAAACATGAAGGCCCCTATCAGATGGGCGGACTCCAACAGCAGATCCGCCTGCTTGGTGAGGGAACCTGTCCGCTGATCCCCACTGTGCAGGCAGATGACCGGTCACATTTCTGCATGGGCGGTCAGATGGAAATGGACCTCCTGTCTGCTACTATCCGACTGTCATCTGATCCACCAGATGGATGGTGAACGGTTCCCCCATCTGTCTATTTTTAACTGATAGGATCGGATGTCAGCGGGTGTCAACGGACACATGTCCATTGACATCCGCCGCACCATAGAGCGCATTAGAGGGTCGGATGAAGTCTGCCTAAAAAAAAAAAACCTTACAGGCAGACCAGATCGGTCCTTGTGAAATGGTCTGAAGTTTGTTCTCACCAGAAAAGGTTTGTTATCTGAACTTGCATTGAGGTTGTGTGATATGTTTTTCTCTGAGGCAAATAGTGCCCAAAAACAGAAAATGTAGGTCAAACTTGTAGCTTGCTACAAAATTAAATTGTTATAAATAGTAGGGAGCTACCCACCCTGTTCAGGTCCCAAATTGTTCCAAGAGGTGGACTAACCTTCATAATTTGTTTTATAGAAATAATTTAAACATTTAGATGCAGTGATTGAGCATCGGTCTCTCGTTACCAAAAGCTATTTCAGGTAAAGATCCTACACCTTTCTTCTCCAGTTTGTATTAAAAAACAGCTTCACTTTTAGTTCTTCTTCATGCCCCCAACCTACCTCCCCCACCCCCGCATAGTGGATTACCTGTGTGTAAATACCTGCATCTCTGGCCCTTTGCTTGCCTTTATCCGGCCTTTGAGACATGATTCCTGCCACTGACACCAAGAATGAGGCTCTATTCCTGCCACTCAAGTGTAAGTATTCGCCAACACACCAAGGATCACCATACTTCGTCAGGCATGAGATGTCCTGGTAGTGCATGTCCTCACATGGCTGACGAAGGGGTCCTGCATGGATCCGAAACGTTGCACTCTGTGATGTGATCTTTCTTTAAATACAGAACCTTTGGACGGTGATCCTTGGTGTGCTGGTGAATACTTAAACTTGATTGATGCTTCCAGTATCCAGCTGGTAATTGCTGCAGCACCCACTTCTACACAGGCCTTACTTTGCCAGAAAGGTGTGCATTAGGAAAATTGACAAGACTATTCCTGCCACTGACACCAAAAATGGGGCTCTATTCCTTCCACTGACACCAAAAATGGGGCTCTATTCCTTCCACTGACACCAAAAATGGGGCTCTATTCCTGCCACTGACACCAAAAATGGGGCTCTATTCCTGCCACTGACACCAAAAATGGGGCTCTATTCCTGCCACTGACACAAAAATGGGGCTCTATTCCTGCCACTGACACCAAAAATGGGGCTCTATACCTGCCACTGACAGCAACTATTTCTCCCCCTAATACCAAAGATCGGACATTATTTACTCCTCCTGGGCACAGTCCGCCCCCCCTAAAGTCTGACCGTAAACTGGCCCTTACTTCAGAAGGTTTGGGGACCCCTGGTCTAGAGTTAAAGTGTAAAAATGTGGTCTTAACCTAAGCTCTAAATTAACAATTTTAATCTAATCCTTACCTTATTTTAAACCTTAAACTAGCACCTGAACATAAAGTCCTACCACTAAGCCAACCCTTAAAATAAGATAAACCAATCCACCTTTTAAAAGAGTGCGTAATGTCAGAGCTGACACATTAACAACCTGATGCTACCCATTAAAAATAATTCTAGTGCTGATATTGTGTCAGAAATTGTAGTTTTAAATTCCATACACCTAAATGTTGTAGCTAGGTCTGTGATTGTTCCTGGTGAACTGTATGTGCCGTGGAAGACCCCCTTGAATGGTTCTACATGAGAAGGTTACGGGACAGTTAGGACTTTCAAATTCTCCCTGAAAATATCCTTCAAAGAGCAGTCCTTAAAAGCAAAGAGCTTCTCAGGCGCTAGTGTTATGCCGAGTTTCTAGAAAGGAAAATGGTAATTAATATCCCTCTAATCTGATTAAAGGACTCTCCATTTTCAGGTGCATGTTTAGCAGGTGGTGTGCCTTGAGCCTGTCTGAGCCCAAGCTCAAGCCCGTGAGTTTGGAATGTGCTTTACCTGGGTGTCTAGACTAAACAGAAACACGAGCGGCTGGAGAATCTTTGCTTGCAAGCTTACTCTGCGCTCTGCCCATGTTGACAGGTGTGTGGAAGTTAGAAGAGATGACATAAGCAGTTGTGTTTGTAATGTTTACATCTTTGTTCCACAGTGTCTATGGGAACAGACACATCAAACCAGGAAGGCTGTAAATAAAATGAACTTTAAAGACTATCTGACAATCAAGGCTTTATAACTCTCTTAATAACAACTTCAACATAAGTGAGCAATATTTTCTTTTGCTGGTTTCAGGTATTACTCTGCATTATGTACAGAAGTGTTCTGTTTGCAAAGCTTTCTTTTCTTATGTTTGTATTTAAAGCTGAATTTATCTAGGCTCCCTCTGGCTGCATAGACCTGGTTTGAATTGTGCCATATGACTACTGTCTGTGGCAGAACCATGGATGATGCCAGTGGTACTCAAAACCTTGGGGAGACCAGGGCTCAGTATGTTCCCCCCCCCCAAAACTTCCATGCCCCCACATGGCTGTGATTGACACGGCCATGTTGGTGACCCCCCCCCCCCCCTTTCTTCCCTACTTTATCAATAAAGGAAAAAAAAATTGAGCTATAGATGCATTTTAAATTGAAGATTTATTATCAAAAGAACCTATAGGGCTGATCTTTTAAAACTGAAGAAAATATGATTGCGGTGATATGTGATTCATTGCTATTTGTTATAACACCAGTTCTCTACATATTTTCAATTCTCATCATGTTACCCCAAATCTTTATATTCCTGATATAAGCCTGCTGTACCATGTACTTGCATGAGAAAGTATCCTGTTTTCTTTGCATTGCTTCCATTGTATGAAATCCCTGATGTTCCTGCCAGTCCCTCTGCATTCCTATTAAAACTGACCACACTAAGCAGGAGAGCACACTGTGGTCAGTTCTCTAGCTATGCTGGGAACTCAGTCTGCTCTCCCCCAATGATCAGACTTATTCTGACCTGCCCATGCTGCACAGCCATTCACTGGGAAGTTCAGTGTGGTGTTTCTCCTCCCCCCAGCTCTTATGCACCTGAGAACAGAGGGAATGTGATCATTTATAAAAAAGAGGAAAGGGTATTTATAATGTATTTTATGTCTATACACACATATTTTGCCTTTCACATCTGTTTTAAACTGAATGGGTTGTTTTACAAGGTGATCGTTTACAATCACTTTAAGTCTCTGGAGCAGACATTTGTGCACAGGGGCTCTTTACATGAATGCACACATCAAACGGGATACAATGACAGCAAGGTATATGGTGCAATCTCTGGTATATTAGTGTGCAAAACTCCCATAGTCTTGTATAAAACCAATTGTAATGTGTCATATTATAGTTCATAAAAGATCATAAAACTATAAAATTCCATAAATGCACAGGAAGGAATGGTGTATCAAGAGAACACTAGGTGGGCAGCTCCTCCCAGAGACAGGAAAGGATCACAGGAGGGTGCCTCTAAGTGCAATTTTTATAAGAACTTTAATGGAGCAACCAAATGAACACTCACATGTGAATGTGCATATCTAGTAGTATCAACAAAGGGGTCACCCAAGTTCCGCTGCTGGTGGTGTCAGACGTGTGAGCCGGTCACCGCTCTTCAGATGTAGAGGAGGACTTCCATAACCACCATGGAACGTCGAAGTGACGTCATGCCCGCAGGACAGTCCTGTTGCCCTGGTAATGCATTTTGGAGCACAGCTCCTTTATCCAACCATGTTTGGTTGGATAAAGGAGCTGATTAGCTCTGGCTGGTGCTCTGTATTGGTAGGGGATCTGGAGCCCGGTGTACTTAACTATGCTGGAAATGACAAGCAGCCAGAGCTATTCAGAGGGACCCCCACATCTCCATCCTCACTCTAGGAGGTGGTGGGAATGCACGAAACCCACACTGCTTACTGAGCTTGTGGTCCACATTTGCTTCAACAACTAAAATCTAGCTGTCAGAGAAGCCAGGGTCTGGCAGGAGGAAGCTGCGGTTTGGTTACTGGGCCACGGCCCTATGGTTGAAAACCACTGAAATACTTGAGATGGTATGGAGCCTTATGGTTTCAGTAAATGAGGGAGGGCTGATTTCTTCTTTATTTTTTTTGCATTAAATTGTGCTTTTTTCAAAAAATGAGGTGCCGAGGGAGTCCAGTTGATTCTATAAATTGTACTTCGGAACGGACTTTGGTTACTTATGAATGACACCTGTAGCTCAGGCATGTACAGTGCAGCCAATGACATGAATATGGCCACCCTGAGAGAGTAAACAGCAGATTTTGGTGCATCTGTCAGATGCCTAGACCTCTCCACTGCCTGCCTGTTAATGCTTATTTCAACAGTTTAATTTAAACTTTTGGAAAGTAATATTGAGAAGTTATCAGAGAACTTGACTATGATGAATTTAAATATTAATGTGAGCTATATAGGGGGGAAGCTAGGGAGCTAATAAGGGGAACATTTATTGCAGATTACAGTATTTAAAAAATTCAATGCTTGGAGACCCTGCCACTTTGCCCGTTTAGTGTCTGTAAAGAGGCCCTTCCACCCGAAAAAAAGCTTGCCTTATGTGTGACGGACCTCTGGTCTAGTGGCCAATCACTACGCCCAATCAGGTATCGGTTTCAGGTATCGGATCATTTATTAGAAAAGAGAGTTGCAGCCAAAAACTGTTGTACCACAGCCTGTTGTACAATAATCCGACCGTTGGTATTCTCCATTCGACAGCCAATTTTCAATTATCATACAACAGAAGTTGTATGAGCAAACTAGAAAACTTTTGTCTGCCGACAAGGTGTCATACGATTTTCGGCTCATGTGCACAGAAGTTGGACAAACAAAAGTACAAACACGCATGCTCGGAATCCAGGCAGTGTTCGGTCATGTAAATCTGCGTCCGTAATTCATTCACCTGAACTTCCTCTCTATACGCTCGTAACACGTCACTACATTAGGCTTTGTCTAACGATAATTTGACTACCGTCAGTACGCTAGACAAAATCACGGACAGCCAATTTTGGGGAAAGTTGGACGTGCGGTTGTACAACAATCGCATTGTGTGTATGAGGCTTAAAGCGGAGTTCCACCCAAAAATAGAACTTCCGCTTTAAGCACACCTCACCCCCCTTACATGCCACATTTGGCATGTAATTTTTTTTGGGGGGGGAGTGTGTCCCCAGGTTTCAGAGGGACTTCCTGTCCCTCTCCCACCTTCCACCTCTGGGCTGCCTAGGTGACTCCTCCTCTCCTCCTAGGCGGCCCCTCCCTCCTGGCAATCTTCTGGGACACGTCACAGGTCCCAGAAGATTGCCTGGCCACTAGGGATGCGCAGCGCGACTCGCGTATGCGCAGTGGGTGCCCGGCCGTGAAGCTGGGCTGGGTGCCCACACTAGGAATGGCGGGGCCGTCGGGAGGAGCGGGTAGATGAGCGAGGCTTCGGGAGCAGCCGTCGCTGGACCGGGAGATAGGTAAGTTACTGTTTATTAAAAGTCAGCAGCTACACTTTTTGCAGCTGCTGACTTTTAATAAACACAAAACAGTGTGGAACTCCGCTTTAAGTAAAATTGTAATCTTATTATATCGCGAACATGTGCAATAAAGTATACTAATACGCGATCAATTAAATCCAATTGTCTCACTTAATATGCACAGTGAATATCTATAGGCAATATATAAACCTTAAAAATAAAGTGCAAATGCTGTACAAAATATGCAGTATGGTGCAAACTGCAGAAAAAAATTGTGCAAAATGGCAAATAAATATTATGAAAAATTACAAAGTGAACCGTGCTCCAATATATAAATGAGTAAATGTCCAATCCATAAAAACAAAGTCTGTATGTGCTCCAAAAAATTAAAACAGAACAAGAGTCCCACAAGCAAAACTCTTCAACAGAAAAAGTTCCAAATAGCGCCACCTATCACCCAGTGCGAATCCTTCACCAGCCACGCTAAACTAGGGCTTGAAAAATTTGCTTTGAATCTAGGAGCCAGCTAAAAAAGTTAGGAGCCAGTTTTTTTTTAGTGCAGTGTGTGTGGTCAGCACCCAGGGGAAGGCAAGTAATTTGGACCCCCAAACTTACAG
The DNA here is from genome assembly GCA_018402905.1 of Glandirana rugosa. Classification (NCBI taxonomy): domain Eukaryota; kingdom Metazoa; phylum Chordata; class Amphibia; order Anura; family Ranidae; genus Glandirana; species Glandirana rugosa. The sequence goes on along the minus strand of BLSH010071091.1, from coordinate 444,154 downwards.
CAGAGTAGCCAGTCAATAACTCCAACGTAATACAGTTACATCAGGGCTATATGCTGGCCAGAGAGTGACACTAAAAACCTGTTATAGGTGGAAACTCCATATTGTGCTTAATGCATCGTGACTGCGGCATGTAAAAACACCCTCATCTGCTGCCTAATGCAGCTTAAGGGTGGCCATTGGTGGGTGGCAAAACATCTCTACTGCACATTTATAAAATAAAATACAAAAAAAGGTGAAAAGTATTCCAGTGATGCTGATCTTCTGCTGCCTCTTTGCAGCCACTTCCTGCCTACAAGTGTGTCCCCCACGGTGAGTATTCATTGCTCTGGTGGGTTTCTGGTCACCATGAAATACTGGAGCCCAGATGCACATAGAGTGGTAATTGTTGGTGGCGCACAGGGCTTTATCACAATTTTGTTGCTTGGCATAAAGATCATGATTCTCTCACTAGTCTCGCAATGTAACATCTTTCACATTATACAAAAAAATTGGGCTAACTTTATGGTTTACTTTTTTGTGTATTTTTTCCCAGGGTCCGCTAAAAGAAAATATATAATGTTTGGGGGTTCCAAGTCATTTTCTAGCAGAAAATATTAATTTTTACTTGTAAGCCACTAATGTCAGAAAAGGTTTAGTCTTTAAGTGGTTAAACTGCCCTAATCTACAGACCAGAGTTCATTCCTTTGATAAAAGAAGGAAAAGATACTTTGTTTACACTTAAAGAAAAACAAAAATCTGGGCAGCCTGCCAAGTTTAACAGCTGTCAGATTAAGCAGAGAATGGCTCTTCACTGAATCGGAGATAGTCAGGGGAGAGAAGGATAGGCTTGCCGTTCGCCAGGATGCGGTTTCTGTTCGCCATGGTGACCTGGGGATTGTCAAGCCCTGTACTAAACTGACTTGCCAGATGAAATAGCTGATCAAGTTCTAGATCAGAAAATGCGCTCTACAACACACTATATCTCCACCATCCAAGTACTCGGTTTAGTTCGTCACCAGTGGATCTGCTCAGATGTATCACGAATAGGCATCGAATTATAAAGGAAGGAAGGTCTCCATAGTGTAAAACCATTTTAAAATTCTACTCTTTTATTAAAAATCAGATCCACTCACTTGGTGATGTCTCCCCGACACTAGGGTTTTATTGCTTTCAATGTTATCTCAACTGTCCGTTGCTTCTGGCCGCAATCACCAAGCAGCCTTGTGCAAATGCTTAGTATCGCCACCAATATCGGTATCTGTGCAACACTACTCGCAAACATTACAAACCTATCTTGAAGGGTTAAAAAAAAAAAACTGGAAAGAGACCTGCTTGACCCTATAATAAATGGAAGAAATCCCCATAGCTTATGCGTTAGACAGTATGCAGCCACTGTCTCAAGTATGCGTTACCACTGACTCATTTTAAGAGCTGACCATCTTCACCTGATGAGGGTTCATCCTTCAATTTTGTGATGGGTAACATCTATTCATGGATCTTCCCTGTGAAGAATGAACACGAAAGTGATCAACTCCTGATTACCTTCGGGTTTGGAGCAGTCCCTGTTCAGCCTTCCGGGCCAGGAAAGAAGCTGAGCACCATCTGAGTGCAGGGGTGACAACAGAGGTTCAATAGACCTATCATGTCTCTGTAAAGGGAACTTCTCACCTGCAGTATACTATTGAAGGCAATAAGGTAAAAAAAAAAAAAAGTTGAACAATTTTAAAGTTTAAGTGCATAATAAAAACATTTTAATATTAAAATCCCCTAATGCACTTTCATGCTTTCTGAGCTAACCTGCTCGAACATCCCCCACCCCGTCCAACTTCTTACTTCTCTCTGCAGAAGAGCCCTGTCCTGTGCAATGGTTTCTACAGGTTTCAGAGAATTTGATAGGAAAAGAGTTGGCTTTTAAGGAAACCTTTACTAAGAGAAATCTAGTTAATGTGGGTTGCCTGGTTGTCATGCGAATTCATTGGTACTCAAAGACCCAGAGCGAGTATGCAGATCATTCTGGTTGTGTACATGCTCCAGGTCAGTGACTCCAAGTATTAAAGCCACAAGGTGAGTATGACAGCCAAGCAAATGGCATCATCTGAAGGCGGTCGGTAATGGCAGCCTACATTTTTCTCTTGACAGGTTTCCTTAAAATATTTGCTTGAAATGTATTTTTTTATTTTATAGAGCATCACTGAACAGAATCATAGAGGCTTGACCTTGTGTGTATGTCTAGGTGTGCTTGCTGTTGCCTGAATGTATGCTTTTCCATATTTGTTACACTTCCTACTGCTTCTTAGTATTCTTTCCTCATAATGTTTTTCTTGATTTTTGTCTTGTTGTGCCGCCACTGTCTAGCTTCCAGCTGGGATATATAGACAAGAGGCTGCTTTATGAGCTGCAGGAATGCTTTCTGAATCGACAGCCAAATAATTCCCCTTCCCTGCTTCATCTCAAGTAAATGTACTTATTCTGCAGGCTTTTGATGGCTCTTCTGTGCCTCATATGCGCTGTACCCATTTATAAAACAACTGCTTAGTCATAACAAGGACTTAGGCACGTAACAGCAGGCACCTACTTGGGGAAATAAACTTGTACTAGAATTGAGGACTTTTAAAGTGGACCTGTCATTCAAATTCCCATTTCACATGACTCAACAAGGTACTTGTCAGTATTTCCAAAACATATATATCTATCAAAAAACTCTTATCAGCAATAAAAAAGTTATACACTTCTGACCTAAAACTTGAGTAGCTTAGATCCTCATGGTATACAATAAGCCTTGTAAATACCCCAGGTTGGTAGACTGTAGAGAGGATGTTTTTAATCAAGCAGATCCTGTTTGGGCGATCTGCAGTGAGCCAAAAAGGTTATCAAAGCAAGAAATTGTTTGTTACGGAGTAGGAAACAGAACCTGCAAGTGTAATGAACAAAAAATGTCTGCCTTTTATGTACATAGTGAGGGATTAGCTCAATGGGGATCACCTTCCCTGGGAAAAAGGTAGTTCACACGGCAGGTTTTCTTAAAATCTGACTTGTAGTCAGGTTTATTTTAAGGTTGCAGGTAAATCAAATAAAAAAGAAAATATACCCTTGCCATCCAGGCACTAACTAAACAGCTTCAGTTTTCCTAACTCAGAGGTGAAGGGCTTGTCCCAGTCACCCACAAAACAAAGATAATGCAAACCTTTTTCAGTCACAAAGCACAGTTAATTTCATAAGCTTTTCTCAGGCTTGATGGCTCCTGAGTCCCAGGTCAGAGCCATTATCTGATTTCAGGTCAGCTTCCTTTATACCACCTGTTGATGGACACAAGTGGGCCACAAAATTTGGTCTGGAACCCACCCTGCTTGGACTGGATTCCACCTTAGTTTCCTGCAAATGAACACAGGTGAGGTGAAATATAACGTCCATCGATAACCTTGCCTTTCATAACGCCACATATCTTCCCCCCCCGCTCAAGGCCCTGCGGCTGAGCAACTGTCAATGGATAAGGGAAAGGGCACCTGCATTATTTTGGAGTTTACCAGCTCTATGTTCCACTGTGAATTTGAATACTTGCAGAGCAAGGAACCACCTTGTCACCCGACTGTTTTTTTTCCTTGTTATCACACATCCATTTAAGAGGGGTATGATCAGTGACTATTTTGAATGGTCTTCCCAACAGTATTTCAGGGCATCTAAGGCACATTTGATAGCTAAACATTCCTTCTCAACAATGGTATAGTTTTTCTCATGTCTGTTGAGATTTCTCCTAAAGTAAACCACTGGGTGCTCCTCCCCGTCTCTGACTTGGGACAGTACAGCACCCAGTCCCACATCAGAGGCATCTGTCTGCACCACAAACTCCTTTGTGAAATCTGGGGTCACAAGCACAGGTTGTGCACAAAGGGCTTGTTGAAATGCCTTCTCTGCCTCAGGATTCCACTTGATTATGACCGACCAACTACCCTTCATCAGATCCGTCAGTGGGGCTGCAATAGTAACAAAATTGGGTATAAAACACCTGTAGCTACCTGGTGATCCCCAGAAATGCATAAACTTGTTTTCTATTTATAGGTTGGGGCCACTTTTGTACTGTCTCAATTTTATTTATCTGAGGCTTGATCAGCCCCTGACCAATAATGTAGCCAAGGTATTTCGCCTCCTCCAAGGCTATGGCACACTTTTTGGGGCTGGCAGTGAGTCCTGTTTTCATAAGGTAATCTACTACTGCTTGCACCCAGGACAAATGGGATTCCCAATCTGGGCTGTGGATGACTACATTGTCCAGATAGGCGGCTGCGTATTGGTGATGTGGTCTTAAGGTTTTATCCATAATTCTCTGGAATGAGGCAGGAGCACCATGCAAGCCAAAAGGCACCCGCTTATACTGGAAGGACCCCTCGGGGGTAGACAAGTTTTCTCTTTGGCAGACTTTGTTAGGGGTATCTGCCAATAACCTTTTAGTCGGATCTAAAGTAGTTATGTAACGGGCGCCTCCCAATCTGTCAACAAGCTTGTCGACCCGAGGCATTGGGTACGCATCGAATATGGACACGCTATTCAACTTCCTGAAATCATTACAAAACCTTTATAGTTCCATCTGGCTTTGGGACCAACACTGTGGGACTCCTCTATCACGTCTAGCTCTAACATGTTCTTTATTTCATTTGCAACTGCTTCCCGCCTAGCCTCGGATGTTCTATAGGGCTTTACATTTACATGGACACCTGGTTCTGCAATTATGTCATGCTGTATGATTGTGGTCTGTCCGGGCAGGTGAGAGAGAGTCTCTATTCTTGCCCACAAATTCTTTAACGTCCTTCTGTTGGGCCACTGATATGGTTTCAGTTATGGGTACTTCAGGTGTCACGAGGGCTATGTTCTTTTGGGGGGTTGGTATTGCCAGTAAAGTCTCTGTCCTTCCAAGGTTTCAAGAGATTAACGTGATATATTTGCTTTCTTTGTAGATTACCTCCCCTACCCTTTCCTTAATTTCAAAGGGACCTTGCCATTTTGCTAGGAATACTGACACTCTGGGCATGATTCGCAATATTTTCCCATAAACTCCAAAAGTGGGGAAAATCTCTCCCCACTAGGGCTTCATGCAGCAGTGAGGATACCACCCCTACTGTGACGACGTACTTCGGGATCACCCCTCTCTAAAAGGGGTGAAAACCTCAAATACCCTTTTATAACGCTTAGTACGGGTCTCACAGTCATAAGGATCGTTTTACCGTTCCAGGGAAACTTTAATTCCTTTCCCATCCCCTCCATTAGATGTTTCTTTCGTTTATATAGTGCAATTAGAGAACTTTGGAACCTTCCTGTCTCTGAAATGACCGTTATGGTTGGGGGGTTTTCTTGTATCGGGAGCACTGTGGACTTCATGGGTATTGACTTTGGTATAGTCACCGGGTTGTCTTCCTGCAATTTCTTAAACACCCGTTCTTAT
>BLSH010071091.1:417983-438706 GCA_018402905.1 Glandirana rugosa | reverse complement strand
AATTTTTCTCCACACCCTTGAACCCTGGAACAGTCTTACTGGATCCTCCGGGCGATTTTTCTACCCTAGAGACCATTGGAGTGGGGCACGGATGGGTGAAACAAGTCCTCAGCAGCAGTATCTCTCTCCACCAGGTCCACCAGCTGGTTTGCAGCCTTGGGGTCCCCAAGTCTGACCCATTTTACTTAAACTGTCAAGGAGCGCCCGTAAATAATGGTCCATGACCACGTGCTCCACAATCTTAGGGCCTGGCAAAGTCTCTGGCTGGAGCCAATTCTTGATGAGGTGTATTAAGTCAAACACTTGGGAGTTGGGTGGCTTTTCAGTACTGTATGACCACTGATGCACCCGTTGAGCCCGGACTGCAATGGTGACACCCATGCGTGCAAGCATCTCAGCTTTCAGTGTCTCATAATCCTGGGCAACATCTGGTTCCAGGTAATTGTAGGCCTTTTGGGGTTCTCCTGTCAAAAAAGGCACTAGCAGGCCTGCCCATTGCTCTTTTCGCCATCCTTCTCAAACAGCGACTCTTTCAAAAGTTGTGAGGTATGCTTCTACATCATCTGCAGGTGTCATCTTGTGCAGGAAATAGCTGGCACGCACCATTTTTCTGTTCCACCAGAAAGGACTTGTGAACCCCTTTAACTCCAGCAGGGCCTCCGCAAATTGGCGATTCATCTCCTGCTGCGCTGCAGCGACCTCTGCGACTTGGGGATTGGTTTCCTGCTGGGTTGCAGTGGACTGCAAGAGAGCTTTTACATACATCCTCCATCTTTCCACTTGTTCAGGAAAATGCCTGCTGAGTCCACCATGTGTGAGGGATTAGCTCAATGGGGATTACCTTCCCTGGGAAAAAGGTAGTTCACACAGCAGGTTTTCTTAAAATCTAACTGGTAATCAGGTTTACTTTAAAAGGTTGCAGGTAAGTCAAATAAAAACAAAAATAAATCCTTGCCACCCAAGCACTAACTAAACAGTTTCAGTTTCCTAACTCAGAGGTGAAGGGCTTGTTCCAGTCACTCACAAAACAAAGCTAATGCAAACCTTACTCATTCACAAAGCACAGTTCATTTCATCAGCTTTTCTCAGGCTTGATTGCTCCAGAGTCCCAGGTCAGAGCCATTATCTGATCCAGGTCAGCTTCCTTTATACCACCTGTTGATGGACACAAGTGGACCACAAAATGCGGTCCGGAACCCACCCTTCCAAAGTGGCTGGTAAAACCCGGACCGGATTCCACCTTACTTTCCTGTAAATGAACGCAGTTGAGGTGAAATATAACGTCCATCGATCACATTGCCTTTCATAAAGCCACAACATATAAAATTACTATCATACGTAAAATTAAAGGATAAATATGGCCAAAACTTTTTTGGCTGTGCTTCTCCTATAGATCACAGGAGTGCAGCTCATTCTGCACCCCTGCAACACTTTTCAGCCAACAGCAGACATCACTCAGCTGGCCCTGGCTTGGGAAAAACAAGATCATTGGGATCCACCCAGGTGCCTGTTCTGGCATCTGGCTTAGCCTCTGTGATCCGCTGAGAGCCTGAGCCAGCCCCTTAGGCCCCTCCAAAGCCCAGCGCTGGAGGGACGAGCAGAGAGCTGCTGACTGACAGCCACAGCTCTCTGCTCAGCGCAAAGGGAGAACTGAGCTATCAGCTGTGTTTGGTCGCTCAGTTCTCACTGCAGAGACAGCGGGTGACAGATGCAGCATTGGATCAATGCTGCATCCACTTAGGGGAGTATAATTGTTTTCTAAAATCATGAACTTCTCTTTTTAAGAGAATTAATACACATTGATATCACATCACTTTGATCATGCAGGGCAAAGAATTGAGATCACCCAATATCCTGCTTCCTTCATTGAAGATACCAAAGAGTGCATGTGACCTTCTCATTTTCTTCCTACAATGCAGCATTTCACAACTGAGTGGCCAATCACTACACCTGAGCATTGTCACACGGAGGTTGGAGGGAAGGTCTGTATCACTATGTAAGCTCCGTAATAGATGCACTCTGAATTTACACAGGGTTTTGGCAGGCAAAAGGGGTGCTGGGAGAATGCAGTAAAGGTAGGAAATTGGCAGAACTGGTGGGCTATCGCGAGAACATGCTATATTGCCCCGGGAACCTTTTTGAGCTCAGGAGTAGATAATAGACTCTGCATTTCAAAAAAGAAAAAATTTGCTTTATCTTGAAAACATTTTATCTGTTTGCTAATGGCACAAAGTACCTGTTGATCCTGTGTTCTGTTCCTCTGCTGCACTCTTTCTCCATACATGCAATGTAGTGAGTGAGTTGTCCCTAATAGGATCAACAGGTAAGAATAAAGGGAGGAAAAAAAGTCTGGGGAAAAAAGCAAACTGATGCAGCCACCAAAGAACTGGTAAGCTGCAATATATGTATATATGTAGCATTTTTGGTCTGTTGACCTACTCTTCCCACTCAAGTCATTCACATGGTATCTTTCAAAATAAGGCTAAAGGTCATCTCATATGAATTTGTAAGTGCACTCATTTTGTGAAAAAGTAACCCACATGTACTTGGTGTACAATCCTTTTTAAACAAAGTTAAACGCTGTTGCTTGTCAGTTATTTGAGTGTTATCACCAACTATTCTGCAAAAAAAAAAAAAAATCTTTCTACAGATCGAAGGTGGACAAGTACAGTAGGTGTTGCCTTCACACTATCCTGATCATCATGGCATTAAGCAATTTCAAAACTTTTGGAGAGCTCAGAGCTTCTCTTTTTCTGCAAGATGCAACTCCAATCATGGAAAACCAACCTATTAGTTTCCCAGGTTAGAACTGCACTACTGAAAAAGGCTCAGAACCTCTAAGTGTTTCAACAGCCTCTGAGCTGCTTTTTCACCCATGGAAAATAATGGACTGTTGTATGAGCCTGTTGTCCACTGGCCAGTCATCATCTGACTTCAGGTGTAGAGGTTTTCCAATTCATAGCTGAAAGTAGAAAGCTCAAAGGTTAGGGGTGGCCAAAGTTAAAATAATGTAGGTCTAATTTGGTGGATTGAGTCATTTAGTGGCTCTTGGGGATCTCTCACCAAAGTTCCTAGCGTTGTTTCTGCCCAACTTGGATTTACATCTCATGCAGAGGTGTTCCTAATCCAACTGATATATTTTCTATTATAGAAAGTGGCTCAAAAGAGGATAATGAGAACTGAGATTTCCGATTTAGGAAGACTAAGGCCCCTTACACACGGGGTGGGCTCTGTTAGGTTCCGACTGTTCAGTAGGGAATCTGTCCCCTGATGCAGAGCGGACTTAGTCCATTTACACCCGACTGCCATCCAATCAATCTGTTCCCCATCTGTCTGATTTAGTGGACAGATACAAATGTTGGCGGGTGTTAATGGACACCTGTCCGTTGACATCCGCCACTCCATGGGGAGAATAGAGGGTCTGATCGGGTCCACCTGAAAAACTGACAGGGGGGCCCCACCGGGGTCCGCCCGTGTGATAGGTCCCTAACCTTGATTGTTTTGTTATCAGTCTGTACTACCCACTAATTGTTTCTACTGTGTAGTAATGTTTGTACTTCTGTAACTAGAATTGTATATAAAAACCCACATTCTTTGATTGCTTCAACATGTTTGTAAAAAGTTCAATTACTGTTCTGTTGCTTTAGCTCTGCACTTGCTCTTCGAACAGTTAAATTCTGACTTTATTCAAAGCAATCAGGCTTCATATTGTTCCTTAAACAATGTTATTCGATTGTTTCAAGTTCTTTGTATTCCTTTTGTCTCATATCCTGACTATACTGTCTGCAGAAAATGCTTTGTGCAAACTGCAGTGTACAGTATTGACATTTTACACTGCCTTGCTATTAGTTTATGAACTTAGCTGACCGGAACATAAAAGTTTAGTCTTGATATTTTTATAGATCTTTCCTTATTGACACACGTCTGAGTAGCTGTACCTGTCTGGGTTGTTTGCTCAAGATTACATGCAAATAAAAGAGAAAAATACATCTGCACGTCTACTAAACACTTAATATGTCTCACTTGTCCTAATCGGCTTAACCATGGACAGCTCGTTCTTAAGGGCTGCTGAGTCTGAGCTTTCCTCAGAGAAAGAGTTGAGAATAGTGTAATTCATGAAACTGATGCATTCTGAGCACCCTGGTGACTGAGGTATGTACGCCTTTTCTGCGATACGAAAACTATCCTGTTGATCACCATAGTCCTTCAGGACAAGATCCAGTCCTCCAGTGAGGATGCTGAACAGTTTGGAGTGATAATTGACCTCAATAGCACTTAAGGAGTTCTCTCAGAGCTGGTAGTGTAAATGAGGAGCCAGCCGGAACAGTGAGGACATTAGTGCTGTAATGAGAATCGGCAAAATTTGGGGAACTGTGCGTCATCAGTCTGCAGGCAAATCTTTGCTTTTTAGTATCCGGTTTGTGGTGAAAAGGGTTGGCCAGGCACTTGGGTGGAGCAGCATTGATGAGGGGAACTAAAACAAGAGTGCAACCTAAATCGGATGGAATAAGGGCATCCAGAGTAAATGAAAAGCATATGCACATCCCTCATCTTCCTATCACTGACAGTCACTTGGTGATCTTCTTTATAGCAAAATTCAGGTCAAACAATGCAAAATGTATAGAATATTGCTTGATTTACTTTGCTGTGCAGGGGCTGCATTGCATAAGGGGAAGGTGTGCTAGCACTTTTCAGGACCTGATTTATACTACTTTGGACTTCTAGCAAATATCTGGTATGTTAAGGGTAAGCAAGCCAAAATAGTGTAACCCAGAGAGAATACTGAGCTGGAAGTAAGGTGTTATTTTGCGTTATGACTTTGGTGGGAGACCTATTAGGCTGGTAGGGTTGCATTATTCTGCAAGTGGTAGGATATTTATACTGGGGAGTTTATTATGTTGCCAGTGGTAGGCAACATTGGTTACTTTGCTACTGTGGAGGGTTAATATGCTGGAGAGTTAATTTACAGTTCACATATATTATATTGTGGTGGGCCATTATGCATGGAGGTTATAGTATGCAGGGTGTGAATGGGGGCACATTATGCTGCTGTCATACAAAGTGACAGAAAACTATACAGAGTGTAGACTGTAGACTATTTGGGGCATCAGGAAGTGATGATTGCAATGGGATAAGCCAATGAAAGCTATTTCTTAGATGTGGCTGCTGGTCCATGGATACTATGTAAATAGAATGTTTTACTTTACTAGTTAAGGTTTCCTGTTTATCTGATTAAGATTATCTGTGTATAATTCATGCTAACAATTTGTGTAGCAGGGGGTCCAGTGGTTTCCATAGTCTTGGCTTATAATGCTTAACTTTTTTTTGTAACTCAATTTGTAGTATGAAATATTTGTTATTCTGTGTAGCCACCCTCTTGTAAACCTGGCAGCATGGCCAGACCAGTGACCTTACTTTTCTACACTGTAGTTTATCAGCTCAGCTCAGTCACCCAACTACCCCCAGTCTACTCATAGGGCAATAAAGGAGCGCCCCCAAACTGAGTCATCACTGCTCTTTTGTCTTTTCAGCAGGTTAAACAGCACCGTATTGGCAAACAATGCTGTCCCTCATTTTATATAACCGCTATTTATTTAAAAAAAAAAGATATTGGAGAAAAAAAAAGGTGCTTATTGACCTATCTAGATAGGGTGAAGGATGTCAGGAAATAGTCACCTTCTAATCTTATTTAGCGGCCCTAGAAAGGACGAGGCAGCTTTTACGGCGACAATAGCGACACTCCATTACAATAGCTTACGAGCAGTCAGGTTCCCCGATACTACCAGGCCTTAAAACCCATTCCACGAAAGCCCTGGCGACCTCCTTGGATTGAAAGCCGGAGCATCAGTGTAAGCGATATATGCCGAACGGCCACTTGGGCGAACCAGCACACCTTTCTGAAGCATTATAGAGTGGAATTACTATTGCCTCAGGATCTGACTTTTGGGAGAAAGGTCCTACAAGCAGTTGTCATACCTTAAGGTAAGCCTTGGATGACTCGTACATCCTCAGGTGTGCCTTCCTGGAAGATAACTAGAGAAAATTGCCAGTTACTTACCGTTAACTGCATTTCTAGGAAATCTTCCAGGACAGCAGGCCTACTTCCCACCCTGATAAAGTAATTTTTAAAAGGGGGGAAAAATTTTCCCTTGTGCACTTGGTTAACGTACTTTGGCAGAACTGAGGTGCAGAGGGAAGGGAGGGGCTTTTAAGCTCATGTGTTTGTGTTTCTTGTCAGGTGGACCAGTCATCTCTCAGGTGTGCCGTCCTGGAAGATTTCCTAGAAGCGCAGTTACTGCTAAGTTACTGGCAATTTTTCCATTGATAATTAACACCCAGTAGTATATAGTATAACCTAAAAAAAAAAAAAAAAAGCTACGTCTGATTTTTATATCATTTTTAATAAAACAATATTCAAATAGCTTTAGTACATGTTTTAAGGGCACCTAGGTTCGTGTTTTGCACATGGGCACTGTGAGATGTAGTCATTAATGTGCATGTCATTACATTTTAAATGTTAACACAATTGTTACATGGCTATTGAATTGAGATGACACCTAAAAAAAAAACAAAAAGCATATAAGCTTAGTGTCAGTGGACTGTAGATGGGAAAGTCGCTCAGGTGTTAATGTTCTGCTCCAGCTGAATGCGTTCTTAGGGGTAAACCTTGTATTGTCAGTTGACATTTAAAATTCCTTTGAATGGTTAGGTCATTATAACTTAGCAGATTTAGCACAGTAAATTGTTTCTTGAGCATCTGGTGTAGTCATTAAAATATCTGCCGAACGTGTTGAAGAAAAAAGTGACAGCTAAAAATAAATGTTATAAGTGATACAGCCTTTAGTTCTCATCCCTGTCAGGATAGCATTATTCAAAGAATAATGGATCTCACACTCGGTAAGGATGTCTCACATCATCACTGGTAGAGAAAATAGAGAAAATAGTTCTTCTGTAATATTGCATTGTCTCAGCCCTTCAGTGCATTCTTGGAATGAAAAATCCACTGTAGCTGTTCTTCTCATTTCTTGATTGCCATGTGTATGAACACTTTGCTTTATTGAAACCAAAAGGGTTACAATACAACTGGACAGTGAAGTGGTTTCCATCTGAACAATCCACACAATTTAAAACTTTTTTTTTTTTTCATCGCGGTTGCACTACTTCTTCTTTTGTGGAAGCAGGTACACATTCCTTCTAGGAAATCAGCTGTATGTTTGTAAGAAAAACTCTCACGACAAAGTGAACCTGTACCTTGCCACTCAAAGTAACAGCTCTACCTTATAGTCCACCCCTGCTAGTTATACTTTACTGTTCCATGTTCCCATTTATTTATTTGCCCACTAGAGTTGAGTGAAATACTAGGTACTTCTGAGTATGGTAGACAGTGTGACTGCTCTGTCCTGGTGACTAAAAGAGAGGGACTGTCACATGGGTATGGGAGGAGGGTTCTTAGCCCTTTAAAATCCCTGAGTAACCAGGCTTGGAACTTCCACAAGGTTTTTAACTTATCTCTGCCAGGTAAATGGGGTGCAGAGGAGGGTACATATCAATAGCATGGTGGGGAGGGCGCAATTCAATGAACTTGTTTGATCTTGATAGACAAGTTTTGTGACAACTTTAATCCAAAATGCTTGCCTCCTTACCCTCTTTATATAACTAGCATGTTATAAAGGGTTCAGTGATACCCATTGGTTTAGTTGAGGTTCCACTAAAATGCCTGGAGTTTAAACTAGTTTTGCTGGTAAAATACTGGAACAATGTATGGTGCAGGGGCTTGGCATTGCTGGTATTCCAGACGTATTACTGGGCGGCTGCCCTTGTAAATTTGCATTTGTGGTTCTTGCTTTCGCGATCCAATGCATCTGCTTGGAGGCGGCTACATTAGACTCTTTTTTCATGCTTAGCCCCCAACTAGGAGGAGTGACATGGAGGTCAAAGGGACACCCCTAATGCCACAGGGGAAACCTGGGTGCCCACATATTGACGGTCCGGTTCTATGTTGGCATGGCTGTTTTTATTGTCCCCCACCTTCGGGACCACATGCTGTCCCCTCCTGTTGAGGACCTAATCTATCTACCTTAAAATGCAAAGTTGGAATCTTATATATTTCCCTCCCCCCCTCCCCAAATGAATAAGCAAATATAGCACTTTCCATAACACTATTGTTACATTAGGAAGTATGAATAAGTAATCCTCTAAATCTGATGCTTGCAATATAGCCGGTTTCCCTACTGTGTGTCCCCTCTGTGGAAATTGTCTTTTCTTGTCCTCCGAGACTTATATTTGGACCCTACCTATAGACACTCTAATGTTTAATGCTTAATATATGCTGCTCTTCCCCCACCCGGCCGTACTCTGTAAATTGGCTAGACTGGAAAGGCTGTTGAAAAGTCATTCAAATTACAGCCAGTGATTTAAAAGGAATTGACCATCAACATCCACGACCCTCCCTGTCCTTGAATCTACCCAATAGGGAGGCACCTCAAAGATTTTTAACAATACTAAAAGGGAGGAGAGATGCCTGCCCTATTAGAACGTCCAGATGAAGCTACGCTAGTCGCATAGCGAAACGCGTTGGCGTCACGTGACGTCACAGGAGGAAGATGGCTAGCCCCAGGAAGTGACACACCGATACACGGCAACAAGGGCTAGAATGCACTTGGAATCCGGATACGGTGCAACTACCGCAGTGACACCAGACGGCGAACCACCGCTGCACACCACAGATGCGGTCCAGCTAAACCATAGAAGACTGGGTAATATCCCCTATCCCGCATCTAGCAGCCTGCTGAGGCAGGATCCACTCGGACCTAGGAGCCATCGTGTGCGCCAAATGTACGGGAAGCAAAGATGACTGAAGTATGGTGGCATGTCCATTAAGAAAACATACTTGGAGCTTACACACTGCTGGGTCTCGTGTGCTGGGTCTCGTGACTCACCTCTAGATCACCAGTTTACAGGTGGTCTCCCGCATACAGCATTACCACTCACTGCTCTAACCTTTACCACCACCTACTTTGAACTTAGCCAGAGCAGAGGCACATTGCCTAAACGCTACATATATCCCAGGAAGGGAACTTCCTATAGACTACTCCCGAGTACTGTGGTACTTTGATATCTGCTCATACTCCTCTGGCCTCTCTCATTCAGCAGCACGGCATTTGCTCCATCATCAGCGGACCAGTGTGTTCACCGCACCTAAGTACACTTTTATCCAGCCCTCCTACCTACCTGGGACTTAGCCCATCATTGCCATCCGGCACTTCTGTAGGCCACTGAGCCGATATATCCCACATATTTGCATTGGGACTTACTCATCTTCCCCTGTGCGTCCGGACGCTGTCTACTTTTATTCGTGTTCACCCCTGTATGTCACCCCCATGTGCCTTTTCATAAGCCCTAGGGTCTGACCAGACCCCTATAGGGCGTTGAGGCTGATTTAATGTATTAGCTTGCATACAATATTACTGTTTATCAGTTTTAATCTTGAGGATTTAATAAAGCTCTTATTTTAAACTATTGGTGTACCATGCCCATTCCCCTTACATAACCTCTTTATCCCTGTGCTGCCACAGGGACACTTCTGTTGTTGCTCTTTTCAGGAACTGGGAGATTTGGTGTATAGAGGCACCCGGGCATACTCAGACCTCCCGTGCCCCACAAGGATGAAGCTCAGTGTCTGGATGGTGTCTAGGCATAGATTCCTTCAGTCTCAGCGGTGGTCTCCCTTCAGCCCGCTCTGGGGGAATCCCAACCTCCCACATTTTTGCTCCTTGCCTGGACACGCAGCTTTGGGCCAGGTTTAAGGTGAAAACCTTTAGGGATATACTCTGGGCGGGGACTTCGCTTCCCTTCCCCGAGCTAAAGACCCAATTTAAACTGTCAGGGTGGATGCTCTTTCGCTATCTCCAATTGAACCATGCGACCCATGCACAGTTCCCCACCCCCCATGCCTTGCCATGGATTCTATAGAACTGCTTGCACAAGAATCATTGGACAAGCCTTTTTCTGTTCTCTACCTGGCCCTACTCAGTGCTGACTCCCCGAAGATGGAGAAGCTATGGGACTTATGGAAGGCGGACTTGTATGGTTTGGATTGGGAGGACTGTTTTGAGGACCATTCCAGACTGTTAATCTCTTCCCGGGATAAACGCATTCAGACAAAGTTTCTACACAGGGTCTATTACACCCCCCAGAGGCTGCATAGAACGTATCCGCAGAGAACACAGAACTGTGCATGTTGTGGGGATAACCTAGGTACATACCTACATATGTTTTGGGAGTGCTCGAGGGTGGCTAGTTTTTGGGGGGCAGTGGTGGAATCTGTGAATGCCCGCCTACAATTGTCACTCCCACTTTCACCGGAGCTGTTATTAGTAGGGATTCATGATGATTACCAGAGGCCTAGATACACCAAACTATTCATATCAGGAGTATCTCTTCTATTATGCGAAGAGGGAAAGTTGTGTCTCCCCTAGATTCCCGCTGAAGGTTGTCCTATTCCTACACTGTTCCTTGTTTCTTGATCTAAGTTTGATATGGACTGAACTCTGTGCTATTATATTTTTGATATGCTATCTGTATACTACTGCGTAGAAGATGCTCTACTACTTTAATTTTGAATGTACATTTTATTGATTGTGACTAATTCCATTATGTCTTGCTGATTTTGTATCATGCTTTTGGTTCAATAAAGGAACATTCTGTTTAAATACTGGAACATTTTATGGGAACTTTACAGCATACATACATATTGTATCATTAACATGTCAAGGCTATTCCTAGTAACTTATCAGTAGGTTTTATTAATCTGACTGCAATAAACTTCACCATTTAGATGGCTTCTCATTATTATTCTATGGGCTTAGCTGTAAAAAAAAAACATCTTTAGAAGGCTGAAAATCACCATTATTGTGTACACTTTCTGGTTGCTCATTTTCAGATTGTTTGAAACTGCCAAATGTGTCTGTATTGTACAGCCTGGGGCAATTCCTGTAATATGACTGAGCCAAAAACTCCATATTTTTTGACTGCAGGGGGAGTGTATGGCACTGGAAGCCATTGCTTTATTTGTGGAGTGAGGCATTGCTGAAAACTGACCCAGTGCTTCAGATGTGGATATGGCTGTATGAGGCCTCAGCCAACGCTGCTCTGGCCATGCCTGTTAGGCGGGGCGAAACCTGTTGAGGGGGCATGGCCGGAGTAGCATTGGCTGAGGCCACACATAGCCATATCCACATCTGAAGCACTGGGTCAGTTTTGAGCAGCGCCTTACGCCACATATGTCCACGATTTGGAATTGGTGCCTGACGCCTGTTCCCACTTTCTGAACACTGGTAGGGAAACTTGTCTTCCAGCATTGAGCGGTGCTCTAAGTTCACCATTGCTTTATTTGCTTGTAAATTTAATTTACTCCATCGTATACCATACCGGAATGTTAGATTTACAGATTGGGATGTGTGTCAGTGGTGGAGCAGTTTCTGTGGACAAACGGATACAAAAATCCCAGCTGTCATCACTTTTGTGGAACTATTCTAGATTTTGATTCTCAGAATAAGGCCTCATACACACGGGCGTATGCAAAAAAATAACCAAAGCGCCGGGCCCGACATCAGGGAAAAATCACATTTTTTTCGGCGTTTTGCATTGGTGTCAATGCACGTTTTTCCACGCTAGCTTTCAGCGGCGTTTTTCTGCCTCTATTCAAAATCAATGGTTCCCTATGGGAGCCCATTGATTTGAATAGAAGTCGCACCAGAAGTCGGATCATGATGATCCGACTTGCGGTGTGACTTGTGTGCTAGGGATCTCGAAGGGGAACCCCACGCAACAAATTTGCGCGGGGTTCCCCCTCAAGAGCATACCAAGCATCCTGGCATGGATTTCAAGAGGAGCCCCCATGCCGAAAAAACGGCGTAGGGTCCCCCAAATTCCATACCAGACCCTTATCCGAGCATGCAGCCTGGCCGGCCAGGAAAGTGGGTGGGGACGAGAGAGCGCCCCCCCTCCTCCGGGACCGTACCAGGCCGCATGCCCTCAACATGGGGAGTATGGGTTCTTTGGGGCAGGGGGGGCTCTGCACCCCCCCACCCCAAAGCACCTTGTCCCCATTATGATGGGGACAAGAGCCTCTTCCGACAACCCTGGCTGGATGGGGGCTTATAGGAATCTGGAAGCCCCATTTAATAAGGGGCCCCCAGATGCCGGGCCCCCACCCTATGTAAATGAGTATGGGGTACATCGTACCCCTTACCTGCAAAAAAAGTGTACAAAAAACACACTACACAGCTTTTTAAAATATTTTACTAAATCCGCTCCGGCGTCTCCTCCCCTCTCTTCTCCCTCGTCTTCTTTCTTCGGCTCTTTTGCGGGGTCTTCTGTCTTCTGAGGGGTCTTCTGCAGAGGTTCTGTCTTCTGAGGCATCTTCTGCTTATTTGCCGCTGTCTTCTCTCTCCCACTTGAATGCCAGGTCCGTGCTGTGCGGTTGCCTTATATTGGCATGGGGCGGGGCCACATGCTGACGTCATCCTGAGCCCCGCCCTCATGGCGTCACATCCTGGGGCGGGGCTGTGATGTGATGGCCCGCCCCATGCCAATATAAGGCAACCGCGCAGCACGGACCTGACATTCGAGTGGAAGAGCGCGACGAGACAACATCTCCAGAAGAGAAGAAGCGGGAGAAGCTAGCTGAGGAGACAGCGGCAAAAGATGCCACAGAAGACCCCACATAAGAGTCGAAGAAAGAGGGAGAAGACTTTAGAAGAAGATTTAATAAAATATTTTAAAAAGCTGTGTAGTGTTTTTTTTTTCTACATTTTTTTTTCAGGTAAATAGGTAGGGGTACGTTGTACCCCATACTAATTTACATAGGGTGGGGGCCCAGCATCTGGGGGCCCCTTATTAAAGGGGGCTTCCAGATTCCAATAAGCCCCCACCCGCAGACCCCGACAACCAACGGCCAGGGTTGTCGGGAAGAGGTTCTTGTCCCCATCAACATGGGGACAAGGTGCTTTGGAGTGGGGGGGCGCAGAGAACCCCTGCCCCAAAGCATCCATACTCCCCATGTTGAGGGCATGCGGCCTGGTACGGTCCAGGAGGAGGGGGGGCGCTCGCTCGTCCCCGCCCCCTTTCCTAGCCAACCAGGCTGCATGCTCGGATAAGGGTCTGGTATGGATTACGTTTTTGGCGTGGGGATTCCTCTTAAAATCCATGCCAGATCGAAGAGCCTGGTATGCTCTTGGGGGGGGGGGGCCCCCAACCCCACGCAAATTTTGTGCGGGGGTTCCCTTTAAAGATCTCTAGTACACAGGTCGCGCATCATCATGATCCGGCTTCTGGTGCGACTTCTATTCAAATCAATGGGCTCCCATAGGGAACCATTGATTTTGAATAGTACACCTGACAAGGCTTAACGCTGTGTATACAAGGTTAAGCCACGTTATTAAGCGTTTTGCCGGCTCAGCATCAAAAACGCCATGACGCTGCAGCTTCGGAACGTGCTGGTCCCGGGTTCTAGTTACAGCTTACTAATGCCCTCTACTGCTCAAAAACGTCTCTGGTTTTTAGAGGGCCACTGAATAACATGGAGAGCTGTAAAAAAACGCCCAAAAACGTGGCGTTAAACGCCCGTGTGTATGAGGGCTAAGGATTAATCTGGGTGAGGTTTGGGTAGACTGATACAGATGGTAGAGAAAATAATGCAAACAGCCAAGAATATATTAAAATCAAAGATATGATAGAGTGTGACACACCCAACCAGGACAGGGGCTTTTGGAGAGGACTAGGGGCAAGCCTCCTACCCACTGATTATGGCCCATGGAGAGAGCAGATCATTCTCTGATGGACAACCACGTGATGGACGCTGAGCGCGAGGCTTGGATTACTTCTCTGAAAAAGGACAATAAAGCTTCCCTTCTGGAGTAGAGGGAAAAGGTGTAATATTAATCTTGTTAATGGTCAGGTGAAATATAGTGGCCCTCCTGTAGACTGGGTTGGAGAGGCTCCTGCACCTGAGACAAAAATATTTATCAACCATATCCCTCAAGAAATCTAAGAAAATAAATGAATTCCACTTTTTCAGACTGCTGGAACAGTGTAATAAGTTTTGTCTCATAGACTGATGCCGGACAGTCTGGGATCCTTGATTAATCAAAGCATCGTCTAGTAGGGATGCACCGATATTTCGGCCGCTGAAAATTATCAGCATTTTCAGCCAAAATTGGTGTGTTCGGTATAGGCCGAACCAAAAAAACATCCCGATACCGAAAGGAAGGCGGGGTCCACCCTGGGTACCGTCTGCATCACATACCCCCCGCAATGGATGCAGAAGATTCCCAATGCACAGAGAGTGCTGCTTGTACAAGCATGAAACTGTCACGTAATTTCACTGAATGCAGAGAGAGAGCTGTCAGATTTTCAAGTTTGTCGGAGGTGGGCGGGACCGAACAGCTATCAAATGCCAGCCAATGGGACAGGGGCTGGGCGGGTGTTAGCTGTTCAGTGACACGCCCAACTCTGATCTCAGCGTGAAGATCTGACCGCTTTTGTCTCTCTCTGCATTTAGTGTAATTAGGTGACTGTTTCATGCACAGAACGGCTCGTACAAGGGGCACACTCTGTGCATTGTGAATCTTATCTCTTCTATCAGTGCCACCTGCCAGTACCATCCAGTGCCACCTGCCAGTACCATCCAGTGCCGCATGTCAGTGCCGCCTGTCGGTGCCAATCAGTGCAACCTGCCAGCACCATCCAGAGCCGCCTGTCAGTGCCAAAACCTACCAGTACCATCCAGTGCCATCTGTCAGTGCCAATCAGTGCTGCCTATCAGTGCCAATCAGTGCTTCCATTCAGTGCCACCTATCAGCTCCATTCAGTGCTGCCTGTCTGTGCCCAGGCACAGGTAGGCTGCATATGACAATTGTATATAAAAATATAAATTCTTTTTTAAAAACTGTAATTTTTCGGTTTCGGCACCTAAATTTCCATTCAGTGCACCACTATTGTCTAGGTGTGAATTCCTATTGTTAATTGAGTCACCTATTGTTTGTATGTTGGCTAATATTGTTAACTCTGGAGGTCCCTACATGATAGGATTAGCTTTGTGTCAACTCTATCTCATTATCTATCTATTGTGTGATGTTTTGGGTAGTGTTTGGTTTTATTGTTCATGTGTTGACTGACCTACTTTTGAAGTGTATAAAAACCTGCATTTCTGTTCATTAAACAGTCATTCCTTTGGTTCCACCTCAACATCTAGTTTGTGTATGATGCTTGGGGTAAAAGGGTTGGTATTAGCTCTTGGTCTGCTGGAAGGGTTTGGCGAGCAGGAGGCATCGTTTGGCAGAAGCACCCAAGCTGGGTGCCAGACGTTCCGTCAGAGTATGGTCATCATTTGCCATCTGAAATGCTTTAGTCATCTTTTGCAATGCTGCCATGCAATTCCTGAAATGTGTGCAGCCTACAGTTCTTTGACAGCTTTATCCCGTTGCATATGTAACCACTCCAGGTATTTAGCTTAACTAATAGAGGACATGGTCATCCTTAAATGAGGAACATCAAGATGGAACACTGTTTACACGTGATCCTGTCCTCTTCATGTTGGCTGCCATGTAGAGAAGTCATCAGATCTATTGACTGCCACCAGACAGCTCCTCGTGCCATCCCGGATTCTGCACCACCTTTTAACAATTGACCTGTAAGACACCAAGGGTTGAAGGTATCATTTTTCTCCAAACATATATACACCTGGATGTAGAATATAGGGTGAATGGTGACTCAGTGGACCATATTTCTCTTTCGTACGTTGTTAAGGAGTCCTGGTTACATGAGCTAACTGAGAACCTTTGCAAACATACAAAAATCATAAAATGCCTGCTCACATCCGCAAAAACTATTTTCATCTGTAGGCGAACACCATTCTTAAGTATATTGTTCCCATATATTCATAAAGCGAGACTGGCTTTGCACAGATTATAGAAAAAAAGGAAAAAAGAAATCCTATTTTGATGAAAGAATTGTTTGTACTCGGGAGATTTGTGTTGTCTCCAATGAGACAATAAGCATTAGGGTATCTGTCAGGGAGTGCATGAAACAATGCTACAGTGTCACTGACAATTTCCTTTTTCCTCCTTGTGTTGTATGCAGTATTTGTCCTTGCTAGCTTGTGGATCTCTCCACAAATTACTCATACATTAAAAACAATGGATAAAGCAGCTTAAAGATATTAATAGATTTAGTGTCTGCCATTATAATGCTGCCAGCTTTCATAAATAAGCCAGAGGAACATGTTAAAAACGTCAGATGTATTTTATTAAGATAAATCCAGTTTAGATAAACATTGCTTGCAATCTCCCATTTTATAAGCAATGTGAACTTGGGGAGTTTTTTATGTATATAAATGCATACATATTAGGACTGAAGGTTTCTCCAATCATGTACCATTGTTTGAACATTTGGAGGGTTGAATTGAACTGCTATGTGTGCATAGCTACTTAATTGTCCATATTGCAGAGAACCAGGACTTTCCCTGAGGCTGGCCATAAAGCCCATTAGAAACTAGGGATATTCACAAATTCTAGCACTGCTTGAATTAATTGGGCCATATCTGATGTCCTAACGAGCAATAATGAGTGCTCCTGGCAGCCTTATGTAGTGCAGGGATAAGTCCAACTCATCAAGCAACCCTTTTGCAACACACCTCTTAGCAGCTTAATTTGAATAAATGAAAATATGCATATCTTAAATCTAGGTGTCTTCCATGTTACAACCCCCTTCTTCAGCACCAACTATCCTGCATGGAATGGCAATTATGTTGTGATGTCACTGCTCTTCAGTGCAGTGTTATGCTGTAATCCCTGGCTGCATGATGGAGCTAGACCTAGGGTTTGAGCATCAAGTAGTTTGGCAACCAGGATTGGAGAAGGATGTGGAGAGCAGAACTGTATCATGGAGTGTGATATAGTGCAATAAAAGTCATTTTTTGGTCACATGATGTAAAAAGAAAAAATAAAAAAAAATTGAAAAATATTTTACATTGAAATTGGGCTTTTAGGTGTACACTGCTGCTAGTATTGACTGAGTATAATGGTGGTTCCCTATACCCTAGTGACTCATTCGATGATGAATATGTTTATACACTGTGTGCATACATATTGAAAGTGCAAGGCCCCGCCACTATGTGAATTTGGGTAATGAGTAATGACACAGTATTCACAATAAAGCAGAACTTTATCCATAACAGTTTGATAATGTTCTTTAGCAAAAGAATATACAGTCCACATTAATTATTCTGCCAAAATTACTGTGCGTGTTAAATTGATGTCAGCATTGCTCATGTTTTTTCTTTCTGGAGGCCACCATTTTGTTGAAGCCCAGATCAGTCGCTCCCCCCCCTCTCCTTGGTCTCCGAAACTGTCACTTTCTAAAATTAAAATATGTAGGTTTCCAGCCTTTATTGTATGTCCTGGTTCAGATAGAGAGGGCTGACAGAAGCTTTTCAGTGCTGCAATTTATAGGCTGCCATGAGGAAGTAAGGAGAGAATATCAGGGGGATGAGACCACTATCCTTGCAAGTGTAACACTTTTGTGTCTACCTGGCCTGGTGGCAGAGTTTGTCCTGTCACCTTTTTTTTTTCCCTTTTCTTCCTCCCTAATCTGTGTTCCATCCACACAATCTGTCATTCCTGTTGCTTTCTCCTCCCTTCAACAGTAAATCTTAACAGTGGCGGCTGATTGGTCTCCAGTGACTCTGATTTTAGGCACAGTGCTGAGAATAGAGCAACTGAGCATGTGCAGAGTGAGACAGTGCATTACTGGATTTAAAACCATATAGGCACTTATGGTTTACATAACTTTACCTGCAAAAGGGGCAAGCCAGAAGTGGTCTATCATAATGCTCTGACTGACTATAGGTTCACTTTATGGCTTAATGAGAATTTCCAGACTGTTTGACCAGAGAAAGCTGTTCTTTCAACTTGCTCTGGCCTTTGTAATCCCAGATCAGGGCCTGGAGCTTTGAGTGTTCAAAAGCGTCTTGGGTGGGACAGAACCTTCAATCCTGTCTCTGGGTTTTGCTGGATGCCTGCGTGAATACGCAGGTGTGCACGGTCATTATAAGCCTGATCTGGTGAGAGCTCCAGGCAGTTGCTGTCATTTGGGGACATAGCCTTTGTATGAAGATTGTGGTGCTCTAGGAAGGGTGACCTGTTTGGGCAAGAAGCTCCCCCCAACATGGGGTCTCTTCTGCCATAGGACTGGGAAAGTCAGGACAGCTACATGGGTCCAGAAGGACTGAGAAAGCTGAGGTGACTAGCAAGATCAGGGGGTTTGGGGGGAGTCTGTCCCAGAAGGCCTGGGCTTTGCCCATATATTCAAGGTCAATTTGTAGTCTTGCTCTAATTTTCTTTCTTGGACAGCACAGGATTTCTTCCTGGCAAAACAAACATACAGGTTAAATTGGTTCAAGATTACTGATTGTAGAAGCATGTGCTTTGACACCAGCTGTTGCAAGTTACCTTCAGATGCTTTGTTGAAATTGTGGGGTTCCTGGAGATTTATGCTGAATCTGATAGGTCAGCCAGTCCTGGACAAATTAGCAGTCGTTTCAGATCTATAACACTTGTAGATATTTTGCCTTGCATTGAAATGATTTTGTCTGATACATTTCAAAAAAATGTCACTTTGTAAATCCCTTGCCAGGCTCCTAGGCATTAACAGCATTCTTCCTGAGGACCTTAGAGTTATTTTGATTTTGGCATATTACCACATATCAATTGCAAAGAGAACACCAATCTCTAGTCTATATTTGCACTGGCGATTGGGTCCGGTGCAAACAGTAGCAGCAGGAATCCGATTTCTGCTGCGGCTTTGTGGGTAGGTGTGGCTGCCAGGCCCGTTCACTATGACAGGTCACTGGCGGCCACATCGATTTTCTGCTGACCGCACAGCCAGTGATTAACTTCAGTGATCGCAGCTGTCTGTGTAGAACCACAAATAGCTGTCGCCACCGGTGACCTGTCATAGTGAATGGGGCTGGCAGCCGCACCTACCCACTGAGCGCCGCAACAGGCGCTGCTGCTACAATTTGCAAGGGCCTTAATCGCTGGTGTGAATGTAGCATAAGGAGGTTTTTGATCATTGGCACTTAACCTAGAACATGTGATTCTATATTAATAGATTTGAACTGTTGGTAAATGTACTTACTCTTTCCATGTGACAAATCTGCATTTTTTAACATTTAGCTTGAGTATGCCATATCCAATTTTATGTGTCATTAATTTGCTTATATCACCTTTTATCTGTAGTAACTATTTGGATGAAGTTCTCGTGTCTGTCTTATCAGATTTGTTGACAAGTCAGCAATTTCCATGAGATTTGCTTACGTTTTCATATGACTATATATCTTATCTGTCATTCTCAGTGGGGGGAAATGCTGTTGGTCTATAACCATTTATAATTTTGTTGAGCTGTAATTTTTATTTTTTATTTCTTGCATCTTTGGTGCATCCAAAAGCAAAAAGCACATATTGGTAAATAAGTGACTACAATCAATATTGATGCTGAGTGTTTGTGCCAAATTGTAGATTGCCTTTCTCACAATTGTCTCAAATTTAAACAAAAGATTTCTTTCCCTTATTACTTTCTATGCTTCTTTTGGTTCTTTAACATGGTATACACCCTTGGCCGTCTCCCATAAATAACTCTCTGGCTCCAAAGTTTAAAATATTTTTTATCAGCCCTGTGTATTATTGCTAGATCTATGGCTGCGTTTGTATTCTGCTAAGGGCAGAGCACAAGGTTTTACATATTGCTTGTGAGACCAGACATTGCACAGTTCTGCGCTAGAATATATTCTAAATTACACCAAGCAACAACCAGTTTACCTTAACCACTTCAGCCCCGGAAGGATTTCCATCTTTAGGACCGGAGCCCTTTTTGCGATTCGGCACTGCGTCGCTTTAACTGAAAATTGCGCGGTCGTGCGACGTTGTACCCAAACGAAATTTGCGTCCTTTTTTTCCCACAAATAGAGCTTTCTTTTGGTGGTATTTGATCACCTCTGCGTCATTTCTGATCGCCGCTATAAACAAAAGAAGAGCGACAATTTTGCAAAAAGACCCAAATTTCTTACTTTTTGCTCAAATACAAATCCAAAAAAAAAATATAAAAAAACATTTTTTTTCACCGTTTTTGGCCGATTTATATTCGTCCTCATATTTGCGATAAAAAAAAATCACAATCGGCGTTTATTGATTGGTTTGCGCAAAAGTGGTCGCGTTTACGGATGATGAGAATTCATTTTTGGGGTTTTTATTTTTTTTTTTTATATTTTACTAGTAATGGCGGCGATCTGCGATTTTTAGAGGTACTGCGATATTTCAGCGGACATGTCGGAACATTTTGACACTTTTTTGGGACCATTGGCATTTATACAGCGATCAGTGCTATTTTTTCACAGTTTTACAAGGCTGTACAGGCGACTTTATAGCGTCATGGAGATTTTTAGCGTCTAGCGGCGGTAATGATCATTTTATATTTTTTTTTTTTATTTTTGGGGTTTTTACTTAAGAGTAGTAGGCATTTGCGCTGGTGAAAACGCGTTTGGTTAGTTATTTGCGGCTAACACTAAAAAAAAATAGCGTTTATACTCCTGCTTATATTTAGCCGGTTTTTGCCACTTTTTTTTACAAAAAAATATAAAAAAAAAACCTAAACATAAACTCGTT
>BLSH010071091.1:405691-416028 GCA_018402905.1 Glandirana rugosa | reverse complement strand
ACTCATTTGCCTAATAATTCTGCACGCAGTGTATATATATATATATATATATATATATATATATATATATATATTTAGAAGGAAGTGTAAACAAATGTCTTAAAATAGTGCCATTTTTTTCCAATATGTATTTTTTTTCAATTGTTTAGGAGCCCCATTGGAAGGCTTTGGTGAAATATCATAGACCCCTGATGTGTCACTTTTGAGACCAAGAAAGGGACTGAGGACAGAGATTCCCTGGTACCTTACTCTGCAGCCACAGCTGCACTGGATAGTGAATGAATGGGTAGTGATCGGTGCTGAGCAGCATCCTGTTCACAAAGTGAAGCATAGTAAACACACAGTGTACACAGTGAGTGATTGGTACTGATCACTCACCATGTTCATTCAGAAAAGGGGCCAGTAAATTACATATTTACCAGCCACTTCCCCTGCTCTCAATCCTGAAACATCCCCCTGTGTGCCTGCAGCAGGGTGAATGTGTGCTGCACAGGGTGATTAGGGTGTGCCCAAGCACACTCCATGCGCACTCCTATGCTGCCTTCTGAACTACAGAGTTGCAGAAGTCAGAGTCAGTACACGAATCACTGATTGCAGGCATCAAGGTACTGTGGGAAATCTAGTCCTTGCGAAATAGAAAATAAATGGCAGACAAGGAGCTGCAAAGCATGCTGGGAATCTAGTTGTGGAAAGAGATGGCTTGCAAACAGGCAGCGCTCACAAAATAAATGGAGATTTTTCAAATAAATTTATATTGGATTGTTAATAACCAACTATTTTAATTGCTATTAGTGCTGATGTTTTAAAATGAAAGTGTGCGCTGTGACCATAGATTCCCATTAACTTCAGCTTATTCATCTTGAGCAGCCCTCTAGGATTCCAGGCCTGTGTTATTACATGAGAAGGAAGGTTATCCGTATTGCCTCCATTGATAGTCCACCCTCTTCAATGCCAATTATAGCAGAACAGGCCTCCTCTGCATAGACCTTGCGACTGGCAGCCTAGTATTGTCCACATCACCCGGAAAGAGGCGCGAGTGTGGCTGCAAAGTGTCTGGAAGAAGTGAATGCGATCACCTTCTTGGATCCCTTCTCCCAGCTCTGAAGTGTTTGAAGTAGTGAAGACCTCTAGTATGGACTACCTGTAGTAGTGCAAATGAGGATTTCTTTGATCCAGGAGCTGGTAGGAAAAAAGGGGGCAGGGAGGGGAATTATATATACAGGAGGAGGAGGTGGTAAGGACCAAATATTATTTGACTGTGTAGAGCAGCCTTTCTCAACCTTTTCAACACGAGGAGCCCTTGAAATAATTCTCCAGTCTCGGGGAACCCCTGCTAAAAAGTAAAAATCTACAACTCATGATACATTAGTGCGATGGTCAGTGGGAAGAATGCTCCTTACACTTGTGGTCATTGGGAAGCATTACCCCGTTACAGATAGCTAAAAAAGTTACAGTATGTCAGTGGGAATTTATCTGAGAGGTAGAAATTTACCATTGCTTAAGGAACCCCTAGCAACCTCCTGGAGGAACCCTTTGATTCCACAGACCCCTGGTTGAGAAACCCTGGTGTAGAGGGACCAGCGCTCCAAATAAATGCATTTCTGTTAACCACAATGCCGTGAGAAAGGGACCCTGCAAGGCCCTGAAACGCTGCTTTCTTCTGCCCTATGTGACAGTCTTCTCAATAAACATGCATAGCACATCATTATGAGGTCAAATACCGTGAGGAGTGCAACTTGCATTTGGACTATGTGCCCGTGCTTTCTCGTGATTCAGGCATAATGAGATAGGGAAGACTTCTTTAGTCTTCTGCAGGTCTTCACATTCAGACTCTCAGAACTTGTGCAGGCAGTGCACTTTGGCAGCAGTTTGGGGAGGCGAGAGAACGCTGCAAAGTGCAGGCAGCATTTGGTGGGTATTATATACAAAAAGATGGATTCATTCAAAATAAAGCAAAGACACACATAATACAGCTCTGCTCTCCGATAAAGGAGATTAAGGAACATCCATTCCCCTATCGCCTCCGTGTTGAATGAAGCCGGAAACTACAAGGAATGCGTCAGCGAGGGAAGTGTGTTTGTTCAGTGGCCTTGGAGGGCAGGGGAGGCATCAGGAATCTAAAGTCTGGTACACACTGAGGTTTTTTGTTCAATCCGCTGTTGGAGCCACTGTACTATGTGAAGTTAGTATAGTGATCTCCCCTGCTGAGCTGTTGTGTTCTGGCAGAGGGACACCCCCGGGAGGCCCCTCCCCCGGCAGAACACTCTGATAAGGGAGGCTGGTGGCTGCTGGGTTTCCAGCATGCTTATCCAACAGAAGTCGGCCAAACGGCTGGCTTCCGTCGGACAGGGTGGCAGACATGGGCCAAATGTCGGCCATTTTTTTTTTTTTTTTTTGAACTAGCTATGTCTCCCTACATTCGGCACGTGTGTACGCTGCTTAATAGACCCCCTGATGTCTTCGTAAAGAGCGTCTGTCACTGCACAAGGCTATGGAAAGGGGTCTTGTTTGCAATAAAGTAAAAAAAAAGTGTAAAAATAAATGTAAGTAGAATTAATAAAGATATATAATAAAAAAAGAAAAAAAGTAACACATGCAAACGTGCACGTAGGTCTGGCATGCATATGTTAACCGCTTCCCGATGGCATCACATACATTTACTGCTGCAGTGTGGCTCTGTCCCGCGAATCGCCGTCTATAAACGGCGGCTCACGCGTACGCTGTAGCGGGTGTGATTGTGCCGGAGTGTGGCCGCGGCTCGGGCGGACTCTTATCTCCGTCGGCGAGCCGTGATTGCCCAGCAAAGAACAATAACGGGGAACCGCCGATGTTTCCTGCTCTGTCAGGCAGCATGTGAGAGATCTACTGATCCCTGTCACTGGGATCAGTTAGATCTCTTATACCCCTAGTAGCCCAGCCCCCTCAGTTAGAACACACCTAGGGAACACACTTAACCCCTAGATTTGTGGGGGAAACAAAATAACGCAAATTTCGCTTGGGTACAACGTCGCACGACCGCACAATTGTCAGACACAGTGCCGAATCTCAAAAAGTGCTCTGGTCCTAACGTGGGAAATCCTTCCAGGGCTGAAGTAGTAAGATGATTGTACCGCACTTGCCAGGTATCCCTGCGAATGCCGTAGTGAGAGCAATCATTCTAATGCCATAGTTCATGTTAAACTCTTAAGTGATAGCATGTAAAGGCTTTTAAAGTTTCGCCTATGGACAAATTTAAGTGCCATAGTAGGTTGCCCTTTTACAGGCGTGCACAATTTTAATCCTGACAATTTATGGTATTTATTTACACGGTGCAACAACCTCTTATATATTACCGGAAAAAGGAGTATTGTGCACTAAAATTTAGGTGTATTTTTTCCTGCAAATTTGCATTTGAAAACGGCAAATATCGTGTGACCGAACCCCAAACTTTTTTTTGTAGAAGTGATTTTCTAGCAAAAAAACACTGCTGATTTTGACATGAATATGAAAAATGTAAAAATTGCCCTGAACAGCAAGTGGTTAAAGAACATGTGACCTGAAAATACTGTAACTGTCTTCTGCCTTTATCTGCGTCACTGCCCCCCTAGGCCAATGATGGTCAACTTTCTTGATATGGGGAGCCCCAAGTGCTGTCCTCAACATCACCAAAGGGCCACTCATAAAATTCAGTGAATTTTAAGTGTCAGACTACAGACATGCAACAGGATATAGTCAGACTATGGGCATGATACAAGAGATAATAAACCAGTAAATAGTGCAGCACTCCAATACATAAACTAAATCTGTGTATAAAAATCTCACTAGTTTTAGTAAAAACTTTAAGTGAAAATTAAAATCACATATGTAATGTGAATAGAATCCTACAAGTGCAAAAAGAGTCATGTGTGACAGTTTGCAGTCTTTTTAATCTTCCAACTTTCCCATGTGAAATCTTTTACAGCCACAACACCACACTGTAACTTCCAACTCTGTGAAATCTCCACCTTTAGGCCCCATACACACGGCCGTATTAAAAAAAAAAAGCAGTAATGCCGGCATCAAGAAAAAAACGGTGTCAAAAACGCGATTTGTCAGCGTTTTGCATCGGCGTTAATGCACATTAGTTTTGTTTGAAAACATTCCTCTGCTATTTTTTAACCTGAAAACTTTTGAAACCGCCAGCGATAAAAACGGCGGTTAAGACCGCTACGGTGTTAATGCGCGTTAGTGAGCGTTTTGCCGGCTCAGCGTGAAAAACGCCATAACATTGCAGCTTCAGAACGCGCTGGCCGTGGGTTCTGCTTTCAGGTCACAAACTCCGACGCCATCTACAGCTCAAAAAGGTCAGAATTTTTATGGAGCCATTGAATAACATGGAGAGCTGCAAAAAAAAAACGCTCAAAAACACGGTGGTAAAAAACGTCCGTGTGTATGAGGCCTTAGGTTGGGTTCACACATGTCTGAGGTTCGCAGTCCTAAGTCCGGTGTGTTTCTGTTCACTGACTCAGGTGCAAATTTTTACCTGAATTCTCACCTGAACTGGACCCAAATCCACACGGGACCCTTTTTCAAACCGCACCAGACTTGTGTGAACCTGCTCCACTGAAAGCCAATCACATTCACATGTTATGCGAATTGGATGTGGTTCAAAAACGCATCCAATTCTCATATGTGAACCCAGCCTTCAAATCCCTTTAGGGTGTGCACTCACCTCTATTGTTGGACTTCAGTTTCCAGGTGGTCAAACCAGCATATATCCCTCCAAGTGTTATATATCGAACCGCCTCTCCCTTATAGCACTGCAACTTAAGGGAAACATTGATCATAGCGCTTTCCAGTAAAAGAGTATTAAAAATCAAACAAATTTAAAGGCTGTGTAGTGCGCCTTAGCATGAGCATAATACACAACTCCCTTAGCAAATCCCCTTGGTCGGTTGTTCAACACAGCGTGATGTCCCTGCCCACAAGCTTTGCCTTACAGATGTCCTACCTGGACTTTGTCAGAAGACCTGATGAAAGGTTAAAGTGTTAGTAAACCGTGGCTGGTAAAAAAAAAAAAAAAAAAAAAGCAATTGCTTAATGTGCTAGCATGCATCACATACTAGCACATTATGAAATACTAGCTTTGGAAGCCAAAGCCTTCCAGTGGCACGCTGTCACTACAGAGGGGGCGGACATCTTCCCCCGGTCTTTCTTCCTGGTCCTCGCGCTCCGGCTGTGTGATTGGCCGGAGCCGTGATGTCGCCTTCAGAGTGCATGCGCTGGTGACATTGGCTGCATCCAGGGTGAATATCGCCTAAACATTCATTTTACCTACAGGTAAGCCTTATTATAGGCTTACCTGTAGGTAAAAATCACAAAGCGGGCTTTACTACCGCTTTAAGCCGTGTGCATTTTTACCCAAAACAAGAAAATTATCTTGGTTTTACTATGCCAACGGTTTTAAAAAGATTTTGAGAGATAGATGGCTGGATTGTTGATATCCAGATTGGTCAGATCCAGGTGTTTGGTTTAAGCTTGTGATTCTTATGGAATCCCCCTAGCTATTGTAAAGAGCTTTGTTTTGGAATTCCAGGCTTTCACTGGGGACCCTTGAGCTGTATTTTCTGACATCTAGTGGCAGCAGTAAGAATAGCAATAGATCTAGTTGTGCATGGTGTAGGGTAGAGTAATATATCTTCTGTTCAACTGGTTGTCTCAGCAGGTTGACTTTATGTAACCTTTTTCCACACTGTTGCTTTAAAGCAATGGTTTGTAAACATTTTTACATGCCTATTATTAACATGACACTTTTTAGAATGGAATATACATGGTACCCCAATAAATTATTTTAACGGGTCAGCTGTTTGTGTGTGTGTGTATAAGGTTTACAGTAGAGTTTGATTTGCAAAGTACACGATGGTCCAAATCACGGTTTTATTTAAAAGTATTTGTTTTATTTCATGTTTGATTTTTTTTTTTTTTCCTTTGCCAAAACATTTTAATAATTTTTAGTTCAATGACACAACTGTGCAGACAAGTTGAAATCGCTCCTCCCTTCTCCTCTTTCACTTCCCATTTTGCCTGTTTGCTGGTTTAGATATTTTCTACCTTAACTCCCTTATATCTCCTTTCTGTCAGTGCTCAACTTTTAATTTTGCTTCATTGTGTTATATTTTATTAATATCAGAGTAGATAAAAAAAGAATTTGTGAAAAATTGGGGGTGGTGAAATGGAGGGGGGTGTCTTCACCACATTGTGAAGTCAGAGGTGCATCTACCGTAGCCAGATATCCTGAGGTAGGTCAGTCATTCTGCAGTAGCACCAAATTAATGGTATCAATCTAGTCTCTCTTGTGGATGGTGCTGGTAGCTTCCATTTGAACCTACATACATACAGTATCTCACAAAAGTGCATACACCCCTCACATTTTTGTAAATATTTTATTATATCTTTTCATGTAACAACACTGAAGAAATGACACTTTTCTACAATATAAGGTAGTGAGTGTACAGCTTGTATAACAGTGTAAATTTGCTGTCCCCTCAAAGTAACTCAACACACAGCCATTAATGTCTAAACCGCTGGCAACAAGTGAGTACACCCCGAAGTGGAAATTTTCAAATTGGGCCCAATTAGCCATTTTCCCTCCCCGGTGTCATGTGCCTTCTTAGTGCTACAAGGTCTCAGGTGTGAATGGGAAGCAGGTGTGTTAAACTTGGTGTTATTGCTCTCTTTCTCATGCTGGTCACCGGAAGGTCAACGGGACACCTCATGGCGAAGAACTCTGAGGAACCAAAAAAAAGAAGTGTTGCATAAAGATGGCCTAGGCTATAAGAAGACTGCCAAGACCCTAAAACTAAGCTGCAGCACGGTGTCCAAGACTATACAGCAGTTTAACAGGACAGGTCCCACTCAGAACGGGCCTCGCCATGGTCGACCAAAAGTTCAGTGCACGTGCTCAGCGTCCTATCCAGAGGTTGTCTTTGGGAGATAGACCTATGAGTGCTGCCAGCATTGCTGCAGAGGTTGAAGGGGTGGGGGGTCAGCCTGTCAGTGCTCAGACCATACGCCACACGCTGCATCAAATTGGTCTGCATGGCTGTCATCCCAGAAGGAAGCCTCTTCTGAAGATGATGCACAAGAAAGCCCGCAAACAGTTTGCTGATGACAAGCAGACTAAGGACATGGATTACTGGAACCATGTCCTGTAGTCTGATGAGACCAAGATAAACTTATTTGTTTCAGATGGTGTCAAGCGTGTGTGACGGCAACCAGGTGAGGAGTACAAAGACAAGTGTGTCTTACCTACAGTCAAGCATGGTAGTGGGAGTGTCATGGTCTTGGGCTGCCGGCACTGGAGAGCTACAGTTCATTGAGGGAACCATGAATGCCAACATGTACTGAGACATACTGAAGTAGAGCATGATCCCCTCCCTTCGAAGACTGGGCCGCAGGACAGTATTCCAAGAGAACGATCTCAAACTCTCCTCTAAGATCTGAGGGTAAAGGTGATTGACTGGCCAAGCATGTCTCCAGATCTAAACCCTAATGAGCATCTGTGGGGCATCCTCAAACGGAAGGTGGAGGAGCGCAAGGTCTCTAACATCTACCAGCTCTGTGATGTCGTCACGGAGGAGTGGAAGAGGAATCCAGTGGCAACCTGTGAAGCTCTGGTGAACTTCTTGCCCAAGAGGGTTAAGGCAGTACTGGAAAAATAATGGTGGCCACACAAAATATTGACACTTTGGGCCCAATTTGGACATATTCACATAGGGGTGCACTCACTTTTGTTGCCAGTGGTTTAGACATTAATGGCTGTTATTTTGAGGGGACAGCAAATTTACCCTTATACAAGCTGTACACCCACTACTTTACATTGTAGCAAAGTGTCATTTCTTGAGTGTTGTCACATAAAGAGATAGAATAAAATATTTACAAAAATGTCAGGGGTGTACTCACTTTTGTGAGATACTGTATACATAGCATAGAAAAGTAAACCATTCATAAGCATTTATTTTTTTCGTGGTGATTTGTGAGTGCAATTCTATTTATTCCCAATAATTTTAGCCTTTGAAAAAGCAAAAGGTGGTTCCCATTGTCATGATGGTAAAGTTTTTTACTATTCTCCATCAAACCTTTCCATAGGCCCACCTGAAGATCTCCTGACAGGTTGTAGTCCTCCACTGCCAAATGGAATTATATGCCTATAATCCTCTTATTTGTGTGTATGAGGGAAAATTCACTGACCCCTTCAGATGCCCTGTGCATCCTGTGAACAGTAGGCTGCAAGAAATGGTTTCTTGAAAAAAATAATTGTTGAGCTAAAGGTGCATTTCATTAAAGTGTTTCTAAGTGCATCTAAAAAAATGAATCATGAGATGTAGCCGTTAAAGGACAATATGATTGCTAGAAAGAATACACTTAGAACATTAGACCCCAGTATTCACAAATGAGAAGTCAGCCGACCAATCGATTGCCTTCTTTCCCATTGTTTGGAAAATAATTTATAAAATAAGACCTGTAATAAGAAAAATATGGGGGCTACCATTGCTGGCCTTTCCTTCCAGAAATGTAAGTTACCTGGCTGCCTAGCTGATCCAAAAAATCTCAGATTTTTTGAGTTTGCACATGACTTCACTAGGGGCTTTCTTGTTCTAGGTCATAATTCAGGGTTGAAGCGGCATTCAGCCAGGTAACTAGATCTTTTGGAAAAAGAGGCATAACTAGAACCTTCAGGGCCCTGGCGCAAGAAACCAGGAAGGACCCCCCCTTCCATTCGAGCCTCAGGCTTTCAGTTTGGGAGGATGTCCATGGACATCCTCCCAGAACCCTGCCTCCTGTGTGCCCACTGGGGCGCGCATCCAGCACGCTCTGTGACTACTGTGTCCTTTTGGACACAGCTGATCAAAGATCATGGTAAATGGCCAATCACAGTAGCCCTTTACCATGTGATCAGGTGATCACATGTGCACAGACTTCCAGTTCCACCACTGGAAGGAGACCAAAAATAACAGCCCCCATATTTCTCTAAAATATACCTTTTAATATTCAAATTGAGTTGTGCAGTGCATATTTCCCCAAGAGGATTGTTGTATATTCCAGTGGCCAAACTCAAACAGTGAAGATGTGATGAATAGGGAGGATCTGGAAATGTTAATTGAGCCCAACAAATATGCTGAAAAATTATACCTTTTTTTTGTCTGCAATTATTCCTGAAACAAGGCATTCCTGTTATGTGTGAGATCTAAGGCACTGCTGCCTCACTGCTAGCCTTATCAAAATTGAGATATGGTAATATCACTGTTCTGCTCACTGTTCTTGCTGGAGATTTTGATATGTGGGAGCAAAGCCCTGCCTCAAAAGGATAGCCGCCTCCACATAAAGACATAGTGTAGAACAAAGCATGGCAAAAGCACTGACCGTTACATGGGCACAAATCAATAGGAGTCTTAAGAGTTTTATTATTCCATATATTGTTTCCAATTGTCAGGTGGTTATTCCTTACGAGAAGTATGGGGTTGGGGTTTTTCCAGTATCATACTTACCTAGGTGGATGCAGCATCGGTGCGATGCTGCATCTGTCCCCCAGCGCCTCTACTCTGCGAACTGAGCGATTGAACACCACCGATCACTCGGTTCTGACAGCTCTGTGAGCAGAGAGCTGCAGACTGTCAGTCAGCAGCTCTCTACTCTTCCCTCTCCTCGCTCACGAAAATGCTGGGCTGTGAAGAGGGCAGTGTGGCCAGCTCAGGCTCTCAGCAGCTCGCTGAGAGGCTGAGCCCGGGTGTCTGTCCAGGGACCTGGCGGATCCCGACTTCCGTTGTTGTGATGATGCAGAACCTAGACTGATTTTTGTGACATCAGCAGAAAGTGGACTTCAGCCTGCTCTCTGCTGAAAACTGGTCACGGGAGTGCAAAACAAATTGCACTCTTGTGATCCACAGGAGAAGTACAGCCAAATGGTCTTTGGCGATACTTTTCCAAGAACTAAAATGCACTATGCGAACAAGGGACTGGAATGCAAGGTTGACCTATTTTGCTTCCCTTATATCTTTCCCTATAATAATGCTACACAAAATAAAAGGAATTTACAGAACAACATCATTACTGAATGGTTTTGTAATCTGGTTGTGAGTTTTAATTTAAAGTGGTTGTAAACCTCAGACATAAAATGTGAACCAAGTTTATCCCTCTATAGTGTGTATTTGTCTCAAGAATACTATGTAAGTGTAATTTCTGTCTGCTGCTTTTTCCATCTATCGGCATGAGTGACTTCAAGTTTTCCCGACGCCAAGAGAAAAATTGTGACAGGGGAGGGATCTCCAGTTGATAGCCTTTAGCTCTGTTCTCATGTGTCGGGGGGGGGGGGGTGTCCC
>BLSH010071091.1:365514-379921 GCA_018402905.1 Glandirana rugosa | reverse complement strand
TTTTTTTTTTTTTTTTTTTTTTTTTTTTTTTTTTTTCCTTGACGTCGGGCCCGACGTTTTGTTTATTTTTAAAGATACGCCCGTGTGTATGAGGCCTAAAGAAGGTTATGGCTGCATTTAAGTATCTTCAGAAGCATAGATAGGCACTGATGAAAGTGTCCAGTCTGATTGAACATGAACAAATTGTGACCAATTTTCTTGGAGTAAAACTGAAAAGAAAGCAACTAGCCTTGTTGGAAATTCTTTGATTGCTCTTGATTAGATGGCAAAATATGTAGCATATTAGACCATTTTTTTTCATTCAGCGTTTTACAGCTTACAGAAAAACTTTTAGCCAGCAGGAGGTGTCTTTTGGTAGAAGGGTATTTATAATTCTATTGTGCCAAAAAATCTCTTAATTACCTGCTAGCAAATGTTTTAATGCATACACTGACTGTGGTGCATGCACGCTATAGTGTACAATAAAGCTGGGTGCCAAGATACAGTAGCTCGAGTGTGCATGCATGGGAGTATCCTCATCAGTGTCTGCCTAATTGGAGAAGCAATTAAATAGCAGACCCGGAAGAAGAGGAAAATGACATGGCACTGGTGGGCACAGAGTGGATGAGGGGAGTTTGCTTGCACCTCACATAGCTGGAGAAGAGTAGACCCAAAGGTAAGTGTGTCCTAATGTGTAAGTATGCTATGCATATGTTCACATTATGTCCACTGCTGGCTGCCCCACCAAGGTTTACTTCCACTTTAAAAATGATTATAGTCACTATTATGATTATTTTTGGGTCTAATTATAAATCGGCAAATGCATGTTTAGGCTGAAAATATTTTCAAATTTCATTTAAAAAATGTAAACAATATCTCCATTGATTTTGGTGGTATTTTGTTAAAAGAATGATTAAAAAATAGAAAAAGATGCATAAGTAAAGTGCATATGGCTAGGCATAGACAAACCAACAAATAGATCATTTTTATGTGATCTGTTGCAGAATGTTGCCAAAGCATTAACTAGCCTGATAGCGGCTATTGACGGTTTACCAGATTCTAAATCGTGTAACAGCGGTGCCATCTACTGGCTGTCAGGATCTTGTACATGCACTGATTACATAACATCGTTCTCATAAGATCCAAAATGTTTGGCAGTCAAGAATGCATCAAGTGCTGCAGACTTAAACCTGTTCCAAGTCGCTTATGCTACCGTTAGACTCCTGTACATCCAGATCCAGGAACAGATATTCCAAGGGCCACCAGTGCCTTGAAGACAAAACTGAGATATAGAGAGCTACTCCTTTTCCTTCTATAATATATCCAGAGCTTTATAAGTTCTGTTAGCATTTTTTTTTCATGTATATTTGCTGAATGAAAAAAATTGTTTATAGAAGTATTTTTTTTAATATTTATATGCCTTTTGGACTTATTTCACTAAAGTATCATCATAAATGTGTTTGGATCACTTATCTTGATCATTTCACTAAAGTATCATCATAAATGTGTTTGGATCACTTATCTTGATCATTACCACCACAAAGTATACAGTGTTTCAGCCTTGATGCCTTAAAGGAAATGTGCCGTGAACAAAAATAACACAACATTATAGGCCTCTGATGTATGTTGTCGCCCAACTTGCAGGCTGGATATTCATTTGCTGCTTATGACTGCACTTTCACTGAAGCTGATTAAATGGAAACTATGATTTATGTAATTATCCTTAAAGTTAACCCGCCCACTCCCCCCCAAGTTTTATACTCTTTCAGGCTCCTGTGAGATCCACACTGTGCAGCCCATGGATAGTCTCACAACCACTGCTGCAAACTTTACCGCTGGTTCCTGACTTTGTGTGGGGAAAATCCAATTCATTCCTATGGAGCAACTGTCAAGTAGGCATGTCTTCCTATAACCGTTTCCCCTAAAATTAAGTTGTTGTTCCCCTTAAGACAGCAGCTGGAATCCGATGGGTTGCTTTTGTACACGACACCACTTTTTGTGCCCTCAATCTTTGATGCCAGTTTTTCCCTTAGACAAGTTGTTTTTCATTAGCGTAATACAGTAGCCATTACTTTCAAATAACAATTTGGCCACTCATTTTCTTAGGAGATCAAATTAACTCTCAATGTAAAGCTAACAAGTTTTTTTAGGCATTCTCCAGAGAAGTATAATATTAACAGGCTTTCCAATGAAATCCCACATGTGAATTGTAGGAAATTTGTAGTATGATTGTATGCTGTACAGAGGCGTAGCTTGAAGTTTGTGGGCCCCGATGCAAAAGTTGACCTGGGCCCCCCCACCAATTCCACCATGCGTGCAGATCCACTGCACACCAAGATACTCGGCTTAAGAGTTTTGAGTTCCCAGAGTTCCTCCTTACATCATAGGACAGGGATCCCCGCTGGAGAATCAGGGGACGGGGACCCCTGGCAGGTCACTTGACAGAGCTCCTTTCCCATCCCAGCACTGTATACAGAGCCTCCCCCCACACTACACAGGATTGAAATCCCAATCCTTTACACACAGTCTGTCAGCCTTCACAGGGTGTATCAGGTTTTTATGTTGACATTCTGACCTGTGAAATTCTCTGGTCAGAAAGGCAGTGTAGTTGCAGTAGGCGGATACACCCTGTGCAGATCATGGCTGACTGGCTGTGTTGTAAAGGAATATGATTTCAGCCCTGTGGAGGAGGAGCAGTATAGAGTGCTGTAATGGGAAAGGAGCTCAGCAGCCGAGCATAGCATACAGGGCTGTGTGGGGGGGGGGGGGGAGCACAACTTAGATCTGGGGGGGGGAAAGCCATGTGACGCAAAATCTTGAGCATGCAGCCCATCAGACGGTGTTAAGGGATTTGCTTTAGCAATATCTGAAGTTTTTCTCTGTCAGTGTTGACAGGTGTTGGGGGAAGGTCACCTCCCGGAGGTGTATGT
This sequence comes from Glandirana rugosa, assembly GCA_018402905.1. Lineage (NCBI taxonomy): Eukaryota > Metazoa > Chordata > Amphibia > Anura > Ranidae > Glandirana > Glandirana rugosa. Next base: position 377,012 of record BLSH010071091.1, on the reverse strand, counting down.
CTTTTCCCCATTGTCAGGGAAGTGGGGTGAGCAGACACTGAGCGGTGTCTTACCTCACCAGTGGCATTGGTCCCATCATGGCTACAGGACGCCATTCTCCTCTTGCCTCGCTGAGCGCCGTTATTATTCCATTTTGCCAGCAGACAGCACAGGCGCTTCCCCGTCCTGGGTTGTTCTCACCCAGTGCTTCTCTTCATTCACAAAATGGCTCACAGCTTCACCCCCCCAGCCAATAAGAACAGAGGGGTGTGAACTGTAGAAGGCCAAGTGGAAGCCCAGTACTGGAGCGTGGCTGTGGGGCCCTAGGGCAGAACAGAGCTGGACTTTGTGGAGGATATGATAATTTGACCGGGAGGCTGGCTGCAGAGGAGCTATGGAGGGTTGACCCCTGCAACCCCTTATGCTACGCCCATGATGCTGTGTATTGCATTGTAATGGCTCCCACCAGATAATTGGATTTTTGTACGCACCATAAAATCCTTTTCTTTGAGTTAATTGGGAGCCACAGGATTGGGAGACAATTGGGTTATACTGCAGCTTACGAAAAGATTTGGGCACTGGCAAACACAAAATTGGCCATCCTAGTATAACTCCTCCCACTGTCTTGGTTTTGTAACCAAGCAAAATGATAAATGGAGGGGAGGGGCCTGTGTGTTTCAGTTGACTCCCTGAAAATTTTTACAGAGCGAAACTAATTCCTCCCCCCTCATTGAGGGGCACGGTCAAACTGAGAGGTGGGCACAATCTGTGCAAAAATATACATACAGGCCCACTATAAAAACAGGGACCTGTCTGCAGCTCAATGAGCTGCCTGAATTACCTTATGCCAGAACTTGGTATCAGATGAGGCCTGAACATTAACCTGGTAAAACGTAAAGAGCATATGGACAGAAGACTAGATGGCAGCCTTGCAAGTCTGGTAAACCATTGTCTGATGTTGAAAACTCCAAGCACTGCTCGCAGACCTAATAGAGTGTGACACCCAATACTTAAGACCATGAGCTTGAATGATGATCTATCTGAGCCCGGGTAGAGCAAGAAGCTGGTTGCTCTTCGCAGGGACCATCACGGATGATAATTAGTCCGTGTTTCTAATGGAAGGAATAGCTGCAAGGTAGACCAGCACAGCTCTAACTACATCCAGACAATAATGGGAAATCTCCTTCTGATGTATTAATGCTAGACAGAAGGAAAGATTGAAAACCCCTCAGGAAGGCAGGAAGCTTTAGGCCCTAATACCACCTCGTCCTCGTGCAAGACCAGAAACTGTTTCTTACAGGACAAAGTTGCCAGTTCAGAGACGCACTCGCAAAGGTGATGTTGACAAGGAAGTCAACCTTGTAAGTAAGAGTGCAAAGGGGAATATCCCTGACAGGTTCAAAATGCTTTAAGATCCTAGGGATCCAAATTCCTATCCCACAGAATGGCAGGTGAACACCCAGGGGAGCCACATGAGATACACCCGGTACAAAGTCTTAAATTTAAGAATGGGAGGCTAGTTGTCTATGGAACAAGATCCCAATCATGGAGATTTTCCCTTGATGGGAATAATTGCAAAAAAGTCAGGATTCGCCCTGCAGAATGTATTTCATGTGGGCTTCCTATCTTTAAGGTTCCAACGATGCGGCAGGTGGGGAGATTAATGGAACTGATCGCCTGCAGAAGCTCAAGGCCAGCGGGAGAGGAGGGAAGCCAGCAGTGATGGGAGGAAAGGGGGTGACAGGCAGCAGGAAGAATCAGATAATGGACAGGGGGGTTGATTGGTGCAGCAGGGGGCAATTACAGGAGCGGTGGATCAGTTCCTGTTATTACCCCCCCCCTGCTGCACAGATTACCCACTCCTCTCCATCATCTGATTCTTCCTGTGGCCCCGCAGTACAGACTCACGGTATTGCTCTGCTCTCCTACACTCCCCTCCAGTGAGCTGCAGGCTGGTTGGGCTTGAATGACCTGGCCTGCTGCTTACTGGAGTGAAAAAAAAAAAGTGAGTTTGAAGTTCAGCTAGACAAGCATATCGGTGACAACCATACAGTCCTTCCCAGAGCTGTGAAAGACCTTGGCACATGTTATGGTTTAAATTAATATATAAAAAAGGCAATTTCTCTCCCTTCCTTTTGTGACAATGCTCTGCAAATAGGCAAGGACAATCAAAATAAGTAGGGAGCACACAAGAGCAGACAATGTATGATATTCATTACTCACCAGCATCTTTTTAGAAGACAACACTTTTTAACTTGATACTCCTATAGCTTAAGTTTATTGTTATAGTTGCGATTTTCTTATTTGTTGTGCACTTCTTTATGACTAAAATGCATTGTCCAGGTTGTACATTTTCCAGGTTTTGGTACGGCCAATAGAATTTCATCACATTTTAGCTGGCCTTGTTTTGTAAAATTTTACTAGTCATCCAAGGGGCTTCCTCAGAGTGTTGGGAACATTACACTTCACACCTCCAGTCACGACTTGTTCAGTCAACATCTGCTTCAACACATTTCTTTGACACAATGTTAAAGTGGAACTTTAGTCAGAAAATTAAGTCCTGCTAGATCACGTCAGGCTGGCACCTTTTGCAGATATAGCTATGTAAAACATTAAAAATAAGTGTTTATACTGTTTAAAATCCAGTAATATTGCCACACCCCACTCACATGCTCAGTTGCACTCCATTTTTAGGCACTGTGTCAAATTTGTAGAGGCCAATCTGCTGACAGCCTAAAGATTTACTGCTGTCCAGGGGCTCTGGGCTTAAGCCAAATGGCAGCCTCCAGCAAGAAGTAAAAAGAATAATGTTGGAGGCAATTTACAGCACACACTAATTTTGGTAGCATAATAATGTAGAATGTACGTTTCTTGCTAAAGAAGATTATTTTTATCAAGTAGTTATGGGTAAAGTTCCACATTAGGGTGTTAACACTTTTCTACTGCGCTATAGCCGAATGATAGCTACAGCGTGGCCGGCTAGTCATGGCGGCATCCCTTGATCGCAGCATCCAATCACAGCTGATCACGTATGTCAACATAAGCCGGTTATCGGCACTCTTTTCCTCATGCTGACAGCATGAGGAGAGAAGAGAGCCAATAGCCGGCTTTTCTGAAAGGGGCATCTACACTGTTAATCATGATGATCAGTGCAGTCCCAACAGTGCCCACCAGTGCTGCCAATCTGTGCCCACCAGTGCTGCCTCGTCGGTGCAGGAGAAAAATTACCCATTTGCAAAATTTTATAAAACTCTGAAAGGTTTTCTTTCAAAATTTTCAGTCTGGCAAAAAATAAAAACCCAGTGGTGATTAAATACCACCGAAAGAAAGCTTTATTTTTAAAAAAATGAAGAAAATTTTGTTTGGGTACAGTTTTAGATGACCGCATAATTGTCATTTAGTGTGACCGTGCTGAAAGCTGGCCTGGGCAGGAAAGTGGTAAAAGTGGCCAGTAGACAAGTGGTTAATAAGGTGACTGAATGCTGGTGTATGTTTTGAGCACGTCTTTGAGCACTACTTTGAACTGAGAAACCCACATGGGGGAGATTTACTACAACTGGAGCACACAGACTGTAGTGCTGTGCATAGTAACTAATCAACTTCTAACTTCAGCTTGTTCAATTAAGCTTTGGCAATACCACTTAGAAGCTGATTGGTTAATATGCACAGCTGCACCAGATTCTGTGTGCTCCAGTTTTAGTTAATCCCCCCCCATGAGTCATGAAACATTTTAAACATTACAAAAAAGGTCTAACTAAATGACTGCTACTGCTAGCTCTACTAAAATAGTCCGATATGAAAAAAGAGGAAAAAAAAATAGATTTTCTGCTATAATGATTTAGAACATCAGTTAAATATTATGCTATATGCTTTCTTTCCTTCTCCTCTCTCAGGAAAGGTGTTTGTGGCCTGCAGATAACTTAGAGTCACGACAAGGAACATCAGAGGTATGTTTAACATTTGATTCTTCTTATCCGATTCTTAATATAAATAAAAATATATATATATATATATATATATATATATATATATATATATATATATATTATATAATATTTTTTTTTCCAAAAAGCATATTGATGAAATAGAAATCTACTCACTTTCAGCACACAGTCTTCCACTTATCTAGCCATCTACTCTCTCCTCTAAGATACAAAATATTTTTATTCTTTTGATTTGATGGGCATAGTTTTGCATTTAGTGAACTTTAGCCAAGTATCAGGGAGATCACAGCATGCTCCTTTTTCCCTGATTTAGTATCGGAGAAATGATGTTTTGATCAAGGCCCTTGTGTACCTTGGATTTATCTACCTGTAGGGAACTACTGTTTTTATTGTAAGGCCCATTATAAACAATAGCTATTTCAAGTTTCACCTTTTCGTCACTGCTTAGTAATAGAAAAAAAGTGCACTGTTCCCTATGGGATAAGTGTAAATTCTGTGAGCACTGAAGAATGAATCCTTCCAAAATTTTAATTTTGGCAGATAGCAGTGGATTTAATCCCTCATCCTATTTCAACATGTCTTGGGTATTCTTACCACCGTGAGACTTCTGCATTACAATCCGGATAAGAAGTTTAGAAAGAAAGTAGACCGCTCCAAACTACCGGACTCTTATAAACAGTTTAAACAGTCCCAGAGGGTGCCAGCTTCAGTATGCATGTAGCATAAAAAATTGAAGGAAAACTCCGGACAGCCACACTCCTTGAAATACTTTATTGGTACAAATCCATGCGATACAGAAAGGGAACAATATGCTGACGCGTTTCACGCCCCCCTAAGGGCGCTTACTCATAGCTCATGAGTTATGAGTAAGCGCCCTTAGGGGGGCGTGAAACGTGTCAGCATATTCCCTTTCTGTATCGCATGGATTTGTACCAATAAAGCATTTCACGGAGTGCAGCCGTCCGGAGTTTTCCTTCAATTTTTTCAGCATTACAGTTCACAGATCAGTCCATCTGCCATGACTGTTACAAGGGGGTCCCCCTGATAGATTTCATAATGTTTTCACGTTTTGAAGAGAAGTTTGAGGTGGCTTTTGCTGCAGGGAATGGAGTGATTTTTTGTTCTTTGAATTACTGCTGTTCTGTTTTGCTTTTTTCAAAATATCATATAAGGAATTCAGACAATAAGCATCTGGTAATTGACACATTTTTGCTGTAGTGTTCACTAATGCTTCAACTGGTGAAAACACTTGACTGTGTGATATTCCTGGATGATGGCTATTCTTTAAATATGTCTATTTCTTTTATGTTTCGATACATATAAAATCTATTTGTACATACAAATGTCGCATAACAATTGAAAATAGACACATTTTGAGCATGTTCACATTCCTTATGTTGTCTTGCTTTATTGTAGATAATGTACGCATCAAGGTCAAGAGACAGATTCACGACTCCTTCCTTTATGCAGAGAGATCGTTTTAACCGCTTCCAGCCAACATATCCTTACATTCAGCATGAGATTGACCTTCCGCCTACGATTTCCCTGTCTGATGGAGAAGAACCTCCACCCTACCAGGGTCCATGTACTCTGCAGCTACGAGATCCAGAGCAGCAGATGGAACTTAACAGGGAATCTGTCAGAGCACCTCCAAATAGGACCATTTTTGACAGTGATTTGATAGATATATCTATGTACAATGGGGGTCCCTGCCCACCTAGCAGCAATTCGGGCATCAGTGCAACCAACTATAGCAGCAATGGCCGAATGGAAGGGCCACCACCAACCTACAGTGAAGTTATGGGACACTATCCAGGCTCATCGTATTTCCACCACCAGCAAAATAACACCTCTCCAACTTCTCAGACAAGTAGTAGACTTGCGTTTCAAGCAAACGATCCAGAGAGCACAGTAGTTCCTGTCAATGGAAAAGACAGACAGCCAGGAAACCTTGTTTGAATCCTCCCAACCTGCACTTATTCCACAGTGAGGCAAGAGGTCATCATGATTGTCTCATGACTTCCACAGCTCAAGTTCCCAATGCGTTTTGAGCTTCAAGTGGTACAAGTTAAACCAAATGCACATATTAATGTATGCATAATCTGATACCAGTCAGAGGAAAGCATGCAAATGGATTGAATGATATACACGTCCTTTCTGTTCATGATTTGTTTCAGGAAGAATCATTTTTATATTATCATATTTCAGTTATTTAAATTTTGCAAGATCTTGGCACAAAACTCAAACTTTGCAAAGCTTATTTTATACTGACATTGATGACAGTCACATAGAACAAGTGTTAACTTAGAAGTGTTATGGTGTTTTAGGAAGATGGCCAGTGTTTGTGGTAGGGAACGTATAGGTGCAGTGCTAAATATTTTAGAGAAATCTATACCATATTCCAGGCATGTGTACAGTGAACGAAATGAGCGAATGAAATGAATGTGCTGAGTATTAAACCTGTTTTAGGGCTAAATTCACTAAATTGAAGTAACCGCATGCACACATTATATAAAAATATTCCCCTTGCAAAGCTAACACCCAACTCTTAATTTTGTGTTTAATGTGTGAAGAAACATAGGGTTACGTTTATAAAGTCCTTGCTAATTTTAAAAAAGTTTGCTCCTCTCCAGAGGTAGCAGTACTGGAAGAATATTGGCTGGCACCTCTGGAGCTATTGGGCTAATGAGTGTATGGTCCTTGATGTGATTTTGATTTGTGTTTCCAGAGGAAGAAAACATGCTACTCCCTTCAAACATTGACTTTTTGCTAAAGTATGCTAGACTCTTTTGTGTAAGAAAAAAATGTACAAGGAAAATGAAGCCAACATTACATTAAGAAATTTTTTTTTAATCAAAACCCTACCTTTTACCACTTTATTATAGAATATAAAAATAAATCCATATGGCATTTAATCCTCCATACTTTTAAAAATGTTTCTGCTAAATGCTTGAAGCAATTTACTAGTTTTCCAAGTTACCATACTAGTGCTCTATGGTGAATACAAGACCAATTAATTTCAGTCTGTGGGTAGAGATCAAGTAGATATTTCTGGCCAAGATTACGTTTCATGTTGGATCCTTATCAAAAAACATGGAAGGCCAGTAACCCTATGGATTTGCTTTTTAATTTGTTATAAAACAAGACCTGTTTGCTAGTTAAATATAAATGTTTTTGTGGCTTCTGTATTAGAACTTTCAATGCATGACAGGTTCACTGGGAAAACAACTGTATTGATAACTTACCTGTCCTCCATTAAAGGGCTGCTTGTTGTTTATGTGGACCCATTCCTCTAGAAACACAGGGCCAAAGCTATAATGCACATGTGCTGCCATCATAGCAAAGGGAATAACTGCAGCTAGTATGGTTGATGTGCTGAGATGGTATCTTGAGGACACACTATCTTTTTATTTGAAACCATTAAAAAAAAAAAAAAATTAACCATCCAGTGTTAATTCAGTAACCACACTGGCTTATCACTGGATAACTCCTAAATTGGTGCTTAATGTTCATTCTAATAACAGTACTTGTATAAAATGAACTGTAAGCCCAGATAAGTTATTAGTGCTGCTTGTATTTATGTTCAATGTTGCATGCGATTTTCCTTTAACTGTTTATTTTTATTCACATGCTAATCAGTATTTTTTGTTTGAATGATTAAAAGTGGGTATAACGCTCAATTTATAAATCTTTAGTGAATCTAGCCCTTAGAGAAAAAAGTTGCACTAACTGTTTGGATTATCCTTTATAAGGGAAACGTGGTATGTTTTAGTCTCTATTTATCTTGAAATATTTTCTGTCGTGGGCTTAAGATTCCCAACATTTGAGATGCCCAACAAAGGAGGAGTATCATCCATAATTGTATATTCCATGTGGTTTTCTGCAATATACAAAGGGATTTATTTATAGAGTTCCTCTGAAAAATTGTAGTCACCAGAGAGTTGGGTGAAATGAGTGTGCTGTGTAAATACACTTCACCTCCATACCTTAAAACATCAACCTAACACTTCTAGTTTCCATCAGCATATGAGTTCTTCTGCCTTTGTTAACACAATGTCCACAGGACTTTCAGCACCCTGTAAAAAGAGTGACATGTTTTTAACTGGTGTATAGGAGCACAATGAGAAGTATTAACATACCACACTCAGCTCTCCTCTCTGACATTCTCCTTTAATAAAATAGTAGAAATAGCCCAAAGAGTACAGGGACCCATAGACCTTGGCCACATCCATACATCTTTAATATAGCTAAACTGCTAAAAGTTTCTCTATTAATGGTGTTTATGGGTTAGAACACGTTCCTTTCAACTTGCTTTTGAATTAGCCATTAAGACTTTAAAACCATAGTGGAGATTATAATTGTTTTGTTACCAGGTTGAAATACCTACCGGCTTCTTATATTCCCTGAATGGCAAACATTCTGCAACTGGACTTTTAGTTCTTACCATCTAACAAGGCAGAGCCACATCCCCTGTTGGGGACTATTTTATTTGGCATTTGAGAACATGCAGCCAAAAGTAAGACTCAATGTGAGTCTGTTAAAGGTGATTGCTGTGGCACGGATATCCTGCTTCTTCACTGGGAAATATAAGAGGCTATTAGGTGTTTTTGCTCCTAGCATCAGATTTAAAGGAATAGATGACCTGAGGTGTTTTTTTTCAATTTGGGGTCAACTCCTGTTTTAACTCTCCGCATACTTTTAAAGCACAGCTTCCATATTCGTCCATACCTAAAACATCTGGTGTAGACGTACTGAAAGTTTACATTTCACAACAACTGGAAAACCATTGTTCGCCTAACCCTGATCTTCATTAATCTATAGACTTTCTTATTAAATAGTGAAATAACACCACTCTACCAGGTGCTGTATGTATGTGGGCAAAGTCACTGAATGGTATAATGCCTCTTCACATTTGGATGAGTCATTTATTTACACCTAAATTTGACCGCCATAACTTTACATCACAATACTACTGGCAGTATCCATTATTGCAATTTTTGGTTACAATGGGACTTTTGGTGGTTCTTCATAATGATGATTGAAAATCCACCTATATCAGTAGTGAACTGGTTGCAGAACAAAGTCGGGAGTTTTTTTTTTTTTTTTTACGATGTTTGAGTGGACCAGTATTAAATCACCACCTGTGCTTACGTTTCCAAACTATGTATGTCAGATAAATGCTGTATGGAGTCAAGGCAGCGTGTTTTTAATTACCATCTGGTGGCTAAAATTTTCACTTGCAGCAGACTAGGGAATTATGAGAGCACAATGAACAAATGCAGTTCTAGAGATCATTGATCTCTGTTGTCCATAGATGTCTGGGCATTTTAACATTTTAGTTGTCTATCTGTTCAATGTGGTTATTTTGGTTTAGTTTAACGTGTTTGCGGACACTTGGACTCTGGCACAGGGAATCCTAGTAAGTGCAGGTAACAACTTCAGCGTCACTTATGCAGTAGAGTATGACAGATGGCTTATCAAGTCTACGACACTTTTGGATGTTGCATAATGCAGAGAGCCAGGATATTACAGCCCTTGGTATTGCAAGTCATTTTTATCATTTTTCATCCATGAGCTGTTTCTCTTCTTTTAACCCTTCTTGTACTTGAGAAAAGGAAACTTAGACCATTGGGCATTTGTGGTATGGATATAATTTTGATTTATAATGCCATCAAATTTTTTTTTTCTTTTTTTTTTTTTTTATGTCCATTTTACATTAGTTAACAACTTCACACATTCAATCTCTGACTGCTTTTGATTCTATATGTTAAGCATTTTTATTGGTAAAATAAAAAAAAAAATTAAAACTAGATAAAAAAATAAAATAATTCAAGGCTTTAAAATGTTTTACTTGGATTGTGTAAATTGCTGGCTTGTTTGTCCAGAATGCCACAGGCTACAACTTTACCCGTAGCCAGTGTGTGTCTGCGAAAAAGGATGCCAGGGAGGACCTTTTTAAATTATTCTCGAACAACCTACAAGAATGATTGGGCACAAAGATATCACTACTAGTGACTTTGGGCCTTTAAAACCAGCTACTATTTATATAATTTAGCACTTGTGCTTTGAGCAGAAACCTCTGACTATGAGCCAGGCTATAGGACTGTACAGATATCAGTGTTAAATGAATCAGTAGGCTAAGCACACTTCTATCAATGGCAAAATGTGGTTTGAAAAGGGAAAAACGTGTTATCTAAGGATTTGTGTTGATGGACTTTGGGCTTTTGTCGATGGCCTCAATTTGGGCTGCTTCCATGATCATTCAGAATTCATTGACAGGTGCTTGTGACCTGCAGTAGACCTCCTTTTGACCTGCATCTGACCTGCTTAACGCGGGTTTTACAATCGCATAGCCTTGTATATGAATGCAAAACCTGTTTGAAGCAAACAAAAGCCTACCGGCACTTGCCCTAAAGAGTGTAATCTCTATTTTTAAACTCCAGGCAACCAACTAGAATGGTGAAATATGAGAGCTGTTTTTACCTGACAAGATGTGTATTTCTGCCAGTCCATTCCTAAGATATTAGACTGCTCTGCCACACAGAACATCCCTGTCTGGCAGGAAAGGAGAAGAAATTTTTCTCTGCTGCAGCTAAGTAACTCCAATAACTTTTGTCCCTCCACCAGCGTGGGATTGGGGAAGGAAAGGCATCAGTTTCTCTGTCACTCGCCTGTTTCCTTCTATCAGTATTCTCTTTGTAGGCACTCAAGCATTGCAGCACAACTGATTGGCTCATTCTGTTGCTTTTCCCTCTCCCAGTTTGATCCCTATTGTACATGGTACTGGAAGAGTTTGATACAAAGTCAAATCTTTTTAATTGCATTAAAAAAAAGTGTTTTAATATGGAGCTGCATTACCTTTTGGCTTTTAAATATGTTTGGATTTCAGCCTTAAAAGTATTATACATGACAAATTTGACACCTACTTCTGATACGGACACCCCTCCACTTTATTCTCTTGGGTAGCTCCAGAACCATGTTTTGCGTTTTTATCTGCACCATCAGCTAAACCTGATGCTGCTGCTCATCATCCAGAGAGAATAGCATTCTGTTTGATTTTACACTTTTATGCAGGAGGAGGTGGCTGTTCCAAAAACAAAATGGAACTCCTTTTTTTACCAATTTTACTTGTCTACAAGATGTGTCTTTAATTTAGAACGTCTGTGCAAAGTAGTGCTTTTGTGTTTGCTGAAGGCCAAAATACAGGACTATAAATCATCCAGGTACGACTAGCCGTCTACTGGAAAAACGTTAGTCCAAATGGTTTGTACTTTTGTAGCAGAATAAATGCTTATTGCAGTACATTTAATAATTATGGATACCTACAAAGCTCCATTATAGTGACTAGAGAAGCCAAGCAGAGAAGGTGAAGTACATAGTTATATTGTCAGCTAGTGTCCAGCTTTACCCATTGATAAACCTTGTCTGGTGAATGCTTCTATTGGAGTCAAAGAAAAAATATCTAATTTAGCAGTTATTTGGAAGTCACAGTTGCTGGAAAATAGAGCAAATTAAAAAAAAAAAAGATCAATTTTAATTTTCAGGGGTTATTTCACACCTCAGAATGATGCCCTG
>BLSH010071091.1:335234-365504 GCA_018402905.1 Glandirana rugosa | reverse complement strand
CTCCACTTTATTCTCTTGGGTAGCTCCAGAACCATGTTTTGCGTTTTTATCTGCACCATCAGCTAAACCTGATGCTGCTGCTCATCATCCAGAGAGAATAGCATTCTGTTTGATTTTACACTTTTATGCAGGAGGAGGTGGCTGTTCCAAAAACAAAATGGAACTCCTTTTTTTACCAATTTTACTTGTCTACAAGATGTGTCTTTAATTTAGAACGTCTGTGCAAAGTAGTGCTTTTGTGTTTGCTGAAGGCCAAAATACAGGACTATAAATCATCCAGGTACGACTAGCCGTCTACTGGAAAAACGTTAGTCCAAATGGTTTGTACTTTTGTAGCAGAATAAATGCTTATTGCAGTACATTTAATAATTATGGATACCTACAAAGCTCCATTATAGTGACTAGAGAAGCCAAGCAGAGAAGGTGAAGTACATAGTTATATTGTCAGCTAGTGTCCAGCTTTACCCATTGATAAACCTTGTCTGGTGAATGCTTCTATTGGAGTCAAAGAAAAAATATCTAATTTAGCAGTTATTTGGAAGTCACAGTTGCTGGAAAATAGAGCAAATTAAAAAAAAAAAAAAAAAAAAAATCAATTTTAATTTTCAGGGGTTATTTCACACCTCAGTATGATGCCCTGCTAGGGATATTTGATGTGTCATTATGCTGTCACAGATTTTGAGCTATTGGGATAACTATGTAGAAGGCAGGCAGATTAATACACAATTATAAGCAACATATGTGAAATGTCCTACCTTCCGAAAGATTTGTAATGTTCACCCTAGGTTCACATTGGAGCGATTTGGCATGCCAAATCGATGGCAATGACATCGTCCGAATAAGTGCGGCGTCGCACTGATTACCAAAAGTAGTTTCCAGTACTTTTGGCAACTGCGGGGTTCGATTTCCATAGACCTCTGTGCAGCAACCCGCACAGATGTCTCTGAAATCGCCCCCGAAGTCTGGACTAACATGCGGGAATGAAATCATGTGAGTTCAGCTGAACTTGCACAATTTCATTCCTGCTGTCAGTGTGAGCCTGGGCTCAACCAGTTTTGTGATCCAAACGCCTATGCAAAACTACATATCCAATGCAGTGAATTTGTTTTCTCTACTGCAATTAAGCAATATAGATTACTCATCAACCGCACTCCAAAACTACTGATTGGACAATTAAATGACCATTTATTCCCCTTTTAGTGTTTGATTAACAGTACTGTGAAAGGCAGTGGAGCCTGATTGACTCTGTCCATGCCCTCCCTCTCACAATCTGATTTTTCCTGTACGGAGGATTCCATGAAGCTAATATAGACAGTCAGGTACCTTTTTACTAACTGAACTTTATTTTTAAGGACTACATAAATGTAGGAAATGGGGCACATGTTTATATCCGACTACAGTGAAGCCTATGCAGTGCAAAGCAACAGGTTCACTTTAATCCACCCTCTACCAAGCAGCACATATGTGCTCTTCCTTCATTACCCTATAGTTTCAGTAGTAGCTTGTATAGGCCTATGGACTTTTCCTTGGTGACAGTGGGGGTAATTTTCAATTGCCACCCCCCACCCTGTCACATGAAATTAGTCACCTACTACCATACTCCCGGGTGAGAGAAGGATAGAGGACTATGTTTAGTTGAAGAGGGGGCCATATTTAAATTTGGGTTTCAACATATTTGCCAGGTTCAACAGATTTAAAAATAATTTTAATCTAATTTAGGATACTAGTATTGAGTGACGTATGAGTAGCATTTATACAACTTGAAAATAAAAGCCATTTATTTTAAATTGTGCAAATGTGTTAAATATAGTGCATATTAGAATTCCTGCTAATTGCATTGCTTCCATAATATGACAGTGATGTGCATAACTCTTGCGTGAGCCACAATGCTCCAATGTTTTATGTGGAATTTCCCACCACCTTGCAATCTACAGATGTCTCCACAGTTAGTGAAAGCTCGCTATTTACATTTATTATTAAAGGCATTGTACACTTTGAAATGTTTGTTTTTCACTAGGTATTATAGTTTTCTTCCATGTGCTGTTTGATTGCCTTACCTTGTAATAATGGGCTCACATGTTGTGGCTGCAGCTTGTAGTGCTATGGCTGATCAATTCCCCTATGTCCATGTTATGCTGCACCTAGCTTGTCCCTAATTGCTAAAGGGACAAGACCACTTCCTGTTCCGGGTCAGTGTCCAGTGCATGCATTGCCATCTACTGTGTCACATCACAAATGTGGGAGTGCTAATGTGACTTAAAAACCTGTTTCAGCTGCTTTGGTATCCTTTGTTTTTTTAATGCTCTTCCTGTTTGTGTCTGTCAGCTCTAATTGGCTTTCGGGTGCACTAGCACTAGATTGAGAGACCTAGGGATTGTGGGATATGTAGTTTCTTTACAGGAAATGTTCGCTCTCAGACTACAGAAAGAGGCCATGCTTGAATGCTCTGTGTTTAAATACAAACAGAAATTGCTGAGCCAGTAATGGGAAGATTTACTCTACTATAGACATTCTGCATTCAGGCCAACAAATTACATGAAACTACATGATCAACGCATATCTTATGTAGCTGAAAAACACTGGGTGCAGATAGGAAGATTTATAATGCCTTTAATAATACAGTAGATCCAACAGTGCATACAGGCCTCGAAATGCCTTGCTACTATACAGCTTTAAAATAGTCAAATACCTCGTCATATGTAATGATCGTAGAATAATACAAAGTAAAATAATTTAAAGCTTAATTCCAGGCATTGCTTTATTTGTACATAGTTACATTGGTCCAGCTTGGATGTACAGTATATGCCATACCCTGGAAACACTGACTTGGACACCACTACCTCCACTTGCATCTGAGTCCTGTACCGAGTGGCTGGCCTGATGCATTAAGAATTCAAAAGGTCAGCTGCTCAGCATGGACAACATTCAGAGAATGTATTGCATTTTCTGAATGAATGTAAAAGTTTGAGAGATGGGGTGTTGACCTCATGCTCTGCACCTCTTTCAGTCAGTTAACGCTTTGCATTCATCAATGCTGAGTGACCAACCTCCTGGGTTCACAGTACATCAGGCTGGCCACTCAATACAGGGCCGAGAAGCAAGTGGAGATCACTGAAGGAGGGGTGTCTCTTTCAGTGATTTCCAGCTTCCAGGAGCATCAGCCAGGTATGGCATATACTATTGTTACATTAATCCAAGCCGGCCAAATAAAATGTAAAAATGTATACCATGCCTGGAATTCATCTTTAGGTTGGGTTCACACCACAGCACAGAGCAGCTCCCAGCAGGGGTCCGGTGCGTCCCCATTCACTGTTTCAGGTCCGATTTCAGCCCAAAGTTTTTGGCTGAATTTGGTCCTGAAAGGGCCAAAAGATGCACAGGACTCCTGTGCAAATTTCACCAGAGCCACTCCTGAGATGTGTGAACCCGCTCCATAGAGAGCCGGTCACAATCTCCTGAAATGCGAATTGGATGTGGAGAAACCCGCATCCAGTTCGCACTAGTGTGAACCCAGCCTTAATGGGTAGGCTTCAGCACTTCCTGCACCCTTCACAAGCCAGATATTATATAATATATACTATTGGAGGCTCAATTCACAAAGCTTTACATAAGGATCTTCATTTTTAGTCAGGCGACTGTAATTTTAAATTCTCATTTGATTTATCTGAAAATAACAGATTTTTTTGTAAAATAAAAAAAAAAAAATAAAAAGGATCCTTATCCTGGTCTTTGACTTTGTGAACTGAGCCTTCGCAAAGGAACAAGCCTTAACTGAGAACCATTAAAGGCTCTGTGGATTACCATTACATGACCTTTCTTGGTGGCCAGTCACAAGACAGCAGAAGAACGAGTCTACAGGAACTCATTCCAGACATTTGAATGAGTATACAGTAGAAGGATGTTCGGCTGTCCTTTTATCACAGTATTGGAGTTATATACATTAATTTCTTATGTTCCACATTTACTTTCCTCACATCTGGTTTGCTCTTGAATATAATATTTAACATGATTTTTTTTTTCTGAAAAACTGCACCCTAGTTAATTTGATTTGGAATAAATGTTGCATGGGGTGCCTGCCCTGCTTACAGCTCTGCCCACAGCACCCTCCTTATGTGTGATCCGAAGCAGCATTAAATACGGAAACTCCTTAATAATGCTTTTGGGCATATTAGACAGTAGATGCTTATACGTTTTCCACAACTTGTGTTTTGGGGTCTTCGGTGTTAATATTAGTACACTTGTAGTCGTCATGGCCATCTTTTTTTCTCATTTACAAATCCTTTATTTTATTAACCACGACACAGCATATGCCTTTTACACTGTGATAATGGAGCAGACCTGCGCTCAAGTCAGAAAATTACTTTTTTTTTTTGAGCAAGTATATATTTACATGAATAGAAAAAGTACTATTATTAAGTGTAATATAATTGCTGTACATAGAAGAGAGGAACTATGTAGTCCCTAGACTACTTTTAAGAATGACTGTCATAGTAGTTTTACAACAGACCCGTAACGTGAGCTCAAAAGAGAAAAAATTGCTTTAAGTTTGTTTGCTAATTGACTGC
Source organism: Glandirana rugosa (assembly GCA_018402905.1). NCBI lineage: Eukaryota > Metazoa > Chordata > Amphibia > Anura > Ranidae > Glandirana > Glandirana rugosa. The sequence goes on along the minus strand of BLSH010071091.1, from coordinate 360,939 downwards.
TGCTTTTGCTGCCAATGTGGACATTTAGATTATCAAAGTGTGCTAGATGTAGCATTGATGGCACGTACATTTCCAGTTTTGCAATGTGTTGCATAGATGAAAATTTTTGCCTTTATGTAGAAATTCAGGAGGAAGCAAAAGGGAAAGTGTTTTAAGAGCAGCCAATCACTCTTCGATTTCCTAACCATAGAAAACCGGTGGCTGCATTTTTATACATTACAAGGGTTAACAGCTCCTCTAGTATTTTATGTGAACTTTCTTGTGTTTCATAATGGAGCCTCATTGTATGATCAGAAAAGTCTTTCTTCGCCTTCATTTTTGCTGTGCCTCATACGTAAGGTGCTTTTTTTCCACTTTAGTGTCTCATATGTCTTATTGGATTTAAAAGAAACATTTTCGAAGCTGTATATAACTTGAATGTTATGCACATATCCTACCCAATGGGTAGAATGAAAACCGATACTCATTGTTAATACTGTAATATAATGTATAGATATCAATTTTAACACAAAATGGCACAGAATTTGTGAATGCCTAACGAGTCTAGTCCTTTTTGTAAGATTTGCAAATATTGCATACCGATGACAGAAATTCTATGTATTTTATTTTCCTATCAAATATCAATATAATATCGCATAAGAAAAACAAAGAACAAATCTACGCTTTTATATTCTTCTTGATGTGAATGTTTCATATGTTTATTTTTAATTTCTTCTAATTCCTTTTTTAACGGTTTGGTAAAATGCTTACAATATTCTTGCCTTGTGATTATCACTTTGTTGGACCAGTATTATTCTTGCACCATGTTCAAGAAATATTTTTATTTAGTTTTAAATGTATCTCTTGCCAACCTAGTATTGACTCAAATACCAGTTGATCTGAGTATGTTTTACGTCAATGGACAGATATTGCACTTTAAGTGCACTGCTTTCTCGCAGTATTTTTATACTTTGTACAGCTAGTGATATGCTGTTTTCCACTTCCCGCTAGCAACCAGCACAATAATATAATAGTTTTTTAAATCGTTTCACATAAGGATATTTACACATTGTCCCAGTATTCTCAGCCATGTTGGGACCATTAAAACTAGAAAATGTTCTGTGTAAAATATTGATCTTAGCACTGGGTATTGCTTTAGGCGCAAAACAGCGTGTGCCTACAGATTCTTGTGTTATCTATCTATAAAACTCCATGCTTCTGGACAGTAAACTATCCATTATGCACAATAGTTAAGTTGGACAGCAGACGTTTCCCTGCTGGAAGCTGGTATACCTTGAAAAGTAATTTGTAACTGGCATGGAGACTCCTGCAACTCACAATACAAAAAAATTCCAGCATTATAATATAGGTTTGTTGATTATTTTTTATGCTGACTAAAGTTCTTCAGAAAGAATGATGGTTGCTGATTTGCAACTGATTACAACCACTGATTTACATCAATGTATCCAAAAACAGCCCTTTTCCTTACCCGATGCATACATTTTCTAATATTCTAAGTGGTGTTGTTGGGCCCAGAGATTCTGCCCTGATGATGCAGAGTGATGGGACTCTTTAGCGAAGAACCTTTATTCCTTTCCTGTGGGTTCTTACCTGAGATGAAGATGCTGAGGTTGGCCAATAAAGATGATCAGCACATCCTGATGTTTACAGCTGTGGTCAGCAATTCTCCATAGACATCCCAATCAGTGTCCAAGTCTGTTGAAACCATAGATATTTGAAGGGAGGCATGTAATGTATATTGCTAATCTTTATCCAATTAAATACATGTAGATAATACTGCATTTATAAGGCGAACCAAAACCCATATTAAGTTTCTCTTGAAAGATAAAGGATCTAAGAACGTTTCTTCATATTTTTATTTTATTTACCTGAATTGAATAGAAAAACATAATGGGGTTGATTTACTAAAACTGTAGAAAATCTAGTTCAGCTCTGCATAGAAATAATTTTTTTTTTTTCGTCAAAGCTTAATTGATCAAGCTGAAGTAGTTAGCGGATTGGCTACCATGGACAGCTTCACAGGATTTTGCACTCTCCAGTTTTAGTAAATCAACTCCTATATTGTAGACTACACCACTGCTACTGCTGTCATTCAATTGACTTTGCTGGTGCAGAGTGTGTGAGGTAACTGAGATGAAAATGTTAAACGTCCAACATTTGGCACATGGAGGTCAGTAAATCTTTCATGATAGAAGTATGTGCTTTGCCATTAAATAAGCTGCAGATTTCCTTGTCACGGTCAGGAGTAGTTTTAAATAAGATGTTTGCATTTGCAAGGGAATCTGAGGTTGGGCTTCTAACCCCACAGTTGCACCACTAAGTGCATTGCGTCAGCTATCTTTGTAAAAAAAAAAAAATTACTCCGTATGCCAGTAGTAGATGGGTGGCCAAAGGTCCATATTCAGGAAATTCGTATAGCAAGGTTGTCTTTTTCATTTTCAAACAAAACCTTTTTCTGCCAGCTCAAAGCTGGTGAAAAGCTGTCCTGATAGGTCAACTGCAAGGGCTGCACAATCACTTGTCTAAAATGAATGTTTTGTTATCAGAGCTTTTGTTAGTGGATACTCCCATGTTGTGTGGGTTGTAGACATCTTACTCAGTATGAAAATTGGACACTGCCTTGTCCAACAGAGCTATATTAAACCCAATTTGAATTTTTTGATGCCCTTGATTAATTTACATTAGAAGTAAGGCTACACTAAGCGTGCCAAGCACTATGTTCTAAATCTCTAAAATAATACCTTCATAATGTAAGAAACCTCATTGGATTTGCAATTTTTACATTTAATGCTATAGATTGAAGCATTGCGAAGCACACCCAAGTTATTTTTTCTATTCTGATTGAAGCAAGCAATCAGATTTCAGTTTACTGCTCATTAAGAAGGTACACGTGAAATGAAAGGTGGCTGGTTCATCAGGAACTGTCCGACTTTGTGTGTACTGCTGTCTGTTCAACAGAAGTCGGTCTAATGACAAGCTTCTGATGAACGGTCCGGCTGGATTATGCAGAATACAAAAGCATAGGAGTTTTTTCCTGTTCATCCTGCTGGTTGAACGAAAAAACGGAGCATGTATACCTTGCTTTAGCACATCGTTTGGATCAAGTTAGGGCATTTGTTGATCATCATTGTATTCTAAAATGGATATATACGGTAATTACATGTAGCAATCTGCAGTATAGGTCCTTTTTTAATGATGGGTCACAGATTGGTTTTTCCTTGCTGTCTAGTTCTTCCATTGCCTCATAACACTGTTTAGCATTAAGCATACCTGTACTAAAAAAAAGATTGAAGCACCCACAAGTTCCACTCAGGCTGCCAAATGCCTTGAAAGTTGCAGTACCTTGTCAATGCATTGTGTACATTTATCCCATTAGAGTGTGTGTTTTGCTTTCATCTGCCATATACAGGTGTGACTGCAGCCTTTTAACCACTTATTTTGGTGATGTTGAATATATAGAGAGAGGGTTGGACCATCTCATGCTTTTAGGTGCAATACAATAGAAAAACTCTCCTTGAATCTATGGGATTTTTTTTTGAGAGGCATGGTAACGCATACAAATGCACCACTAGCAGCGGTTTAACATGGCCATAAGAAAACTGGGTCTTGGACCCATATATTTGATTTGATCGGGAAAAAACATGCTTTTCATTTGTATTGGATTTGTATTGGAAGTGCAGTTTACAAGGATGTTTGCTTCCTCAAGCATTCTTTTTGTGCTGACAGATGGGAATCCCAATGCATGTTTGCAATTTTTGATAAGTACATTTTTAAGCCCAACTCCAGCTAAAACTTTTTTTGTTTAGGAAAGGGCTAGAACCTCCATCAGGCCATTATTACTGTATGTGGTTTTCTGCCCTGGTGATGATCATTCAGTTTTTCACCATTGTCTCAGGTTGTCAGAAGCACTGAGTTAGGTTAAATCTCCCCAGGTTCTTGTACCCCGTTTGACAGAATTATTTAATTTTTCCAAGTATAAACAGTACAAAAGAAAAATGAAAACTGTTTGTTTACTAAAGTGTTCAGTTTAGCAGACCAGATACGGTTCTAGGAAAAACGCACTTCATGGTAAAGCAGAACTTTCTGCAGGCCTTTCTTGCATGTGATAAATATACATTTCAGCTTCTCTTGTTCAAATCAAAACTAGTCCTCTTATTTCTGTATCTGTTACATCGAGTTCAGCTGGCATGATATAAAATGTTAACCTACATATTCAAGTTTACCCACTAAAGTGCAGCATATCATCCCTATAGTATGGCACTTCCAGTCTGCTTGGAAATCCTATATGAAGTTGAATTTATGAGCATCGCATAGATGCTGTTATAATCAGAAATCTGTAGGGGCCCTAATCCTAAATTTTTTGTATCCCCCATTTATAATTTTAAGTCTCATGCTTATCAGATATCCCAGTTACTGTTTTGTCTCAGTTATGGGTAAAGTTGGAAGGTCAAGGCATGCTTTTAGTGGATGTGGGGGCGAAAATTGCCAGTGAGTTAAAGCTGAATTCCAGGCAAACTGCTAGAAATATGAATTATATACACCGATCAGCCATAAAATTATGCCCACCCACCATAACCCATTGAGGCATGGACACCACTAGGCTTCTGAAGATATGTTGCCATAATTACAAGATGTCAGTAGCAGATCTTTTATTGTGATGTGGGGCCTTCATGGATTGGGCATCTTTTTCCAGCACATCCCATAGATGCTTGATTGGATTGAGATCTGGAGAATTTGTTGACCAAGTCCCACCCACTTTTAAATGCCATTCTAACAAGATAATCCATGTTATTCACTTTACCTGTCAGGGGTCGTAATGGTATGGTATGGTTTAGAAGGGAGTTCTTTTTGGGTTTTTTTTATGTGCCCAAGAATTTGTACTTGTGCTCATTCCATTCTGAGATACCAAGCCAGGAGGATGACATATTTTATTTATAAGATGTAGATTGGATACAGTGGTGTTTTCGCTCTACCTTCAGTGTGCTGTTTAGACCGTAAATGAGCAGAAGGAGCCTGCTCCAGACATCCAGCAGCAAGTTCCCTGTGAGTATATTCATATACTTGATTGGCTCCCTGGTTTGTCCTTCCTTTTACCAGTGTACATTAAATGAATCAAGTACAGGGTTGTGTTTGTAGTTTTTTTATTTGCCTGGAGCTCAGCTTTAAAGCAGTATTAACCCCCAAAACAATCATTTTTTATATTGCAGCTTACCAGTTCTTAGCTGTGATGGCTGTATTAGCCATTTTCACATGGTGATCCAGCCAGTAAATCTGATGTTTTTCACAAGAACAAGCTGTCCTGCAGATGCAGCAGTTACAGGGATGAGACAAACCTTTTACCATTGGCAGGGGTGCTTTCAACGATCAGGTTTTATTGATCTAAAAACCATTATCTGAAAAGGAAAATCATGTTTGCTGTAACTGCTTATAAAGTATTAGATGGTGTTTGGTTTCAATAGGTTGATGCATCTAAATCTGCTAGTACATCTAACACTCCCTTCCCCCCAGACGGACAACACTGCTGTCCAAAAGTGCCCCCTGTGCTCCTTCATCCAGGGTGGGGGCACTCAAATATAGGAGATGTGTTACTGGCCAGATCACCAGTTGAAAACCGGGGAAAAAAGCCAAAAAAGAGAACAAATGCAGCCACCACATCTGATTGGTAAGCTGCAATATTACATTTTTGGTTTCAGTGAGGCCTCAACTGGATGCTTTACATATCCTAAGCGAACATAATGTAGGCTCATTTTTACATGAAGAAATCAAGCATTGATCTGTCAGCCTCATTCCCAGATCTGGTTGGACGAGTCGTTTGTTTATGTATGTAAGCCGTTCTAGAGAGAGTATGTGAATCTGCCAGGCCTTTTACCAACTGTAAAGAAATATTACAAAGGATGTTAAATCTATTATGTTGGTAGGGCCGGTTCCTGCTTAACAACTTAAATAGGCCCATCATTTTGGAAGACAATGTTTGAATATCTACCAGTAGTCAGAATGGATGCAATATTTAATAAAGAGTGCCATTCAGACTAATGCCATCTGATAGCACTTGACATAATTAAAGTGGAACTCCAGCCAAAACTACTTAATACACAGATAAAATACATATGAGTTGTTTCATGCCAAAATATTTGTATTTCATATATTTTTTATTTTATCCCCAAACTTATGCTGCACTGTGTAGTCAGGAATGTGACCCCGCTGTTCACTGATACAAATCTGCAGTTCTCTGTGTCACATAAATGTACGCTTAATGAGCCTCACTACCAGGTATCCTTCCAGTGCTCTCCATTCCAACAATGTACCCACATATCAGTGTTTGCAAACATAGTAGATTGGCACCGTTGTGCAACTTATGGGGCGATCTTTCCATTCTAATAGTTTCTTATGCGTTTGGTACTCTAGGGAGTTGACATAAAGCTACATTTCAGATGGTTTTAATCACAGTATTGTAAAATGCATTTTACTTGTGTTCTTTTATTAAGTATCTACAAGGACTTCGTTTTTTTTCTTTTCAATTATATTTGCCTGGAGCTCCAATTTAAATTTAGCACTTAGGTATTTTTTAATAATACTTATTTAAAAACTATTATTCATTAACATTTGTGATTCTTTAAGCTGACAATTTGTTTGAGAAAATGTTCCTCCATATAACTCATGCAATGGGAACTAAAGGCATTGCTAGTTTGTTACTTTGTTTCATTTGTATTTCATGCTGACTTGGCTGCTGAACCCAGGGGCCTATTTGGAAAAATAGAAAGGGAAACTAGAACAACATTGGAGTGTGAACCATAGTGACCAATCAAATACCTATAATAATTTTTTTAAAAATAAAAGATTACACCTGATGGACCACTATTGGTCATTGTTTGTTCTAGTTTTCTCTTTATCCAGTTTTTTTTTATAGGCCTGTAATGCATTTGGATATAGGCATTGCCCCATAACTGTATCAAGCCCCCCATGTCCTCCCTTTCCTGTACGTCAGACATACATTTAATTTAATTTAATCAGTGAAGATTTTAAAGGGTGCCATGGGTTACTGCATTTTTTGACACCTATTTGTTTCATACCTTTGAAATGTAGTGTATGGCTACCTCTGGAAGGGTTAAAATTACGGTTCCATAATGGGAGACCAAACCAGGACCACCACCACCCTGTCTCTTGAAATGCACCAGCAGCTCTTCCTTAGTTAAACATGGCACAGTGGTTCAATGAGAACAGATTTTTCTTTTGACCAGTGTGGCCCCTCATTCTGGGCCATAACTCCAGGAAAGAGGACGACTCATGGAAGGGGTTGCACCCTCGATTTCAAATCACTATAGTAATTTTTTCAGCCTCAGTTCCTACCTCGGTGGTTCCATGGCATCTGTATTTTACATGAATAGCTCAGATTTAAAATTCCATGTTTTTATATATTGTATAATCCTATATGGAACCCTGGCCATTTAAGCTGCTTCCGTTGTCATTTCACAATCTTAATTTCATTTGGCTGTGTTCCTTCAGGTGATGTATGTTAACTGTGAGTGAATGCCAGAAATTGTTTGCCCAACGTAGCATATCAAATGACAGTCTAGTCCAGTGCTGATCATTTTTAATAAGCCACAGCAAGTTCTGACAGATAGCAACATTTAATGTGTTTGCACAATGGTTTCCTTGGCGTGCCTTTCTTAAATATGATTTTTTTTATTTTTATTTTGGCAATTAGACCTTCTGTTAACCAGCATGTCATTCATTGCTCGGATCACGGCATCTGTTTATTCTTCATTGTTGTTAAAACTATTCTTCTATGTAGACAAGGTGGAATACATCGCGTCTTAAGAAATCAGTATTATATGTATTTAAGAAATATGTTTTACGCTAAACTTATATGATTTAAGACAGACTTGGACCAAACAAGAATCTAAATAAAACTTTAATTCAGCTTTGCACACTGTGGCTAATTGTAGTAATTGTAACTCTGTTGGAAAGTTTGCTTTTGCCTCTATACTTTAATTTTGTTGGATTCGTCTATACCATTCTGGTTTAGAACTTCATTTGAAAGCATAGCCATACATATATATGATTATTATTTTTTTTTTTTGACAAACAGAAAAGTTGACGGTGCAGAAAAGTTGCAGAACTTCTGGTACTAGCCAGTCTGAGAGATGCTCACTACAGAATGCTAAATCTGCTATAATAACTAATATGCTAGTTCTCCTGACCCTTATTTGTAGCTATCACTTGAAACTTCGCCTCCAAATGGGCGCATCACTTCTGTGTCTGAAGCAACGCTTATGAGACTATAATCTGTGGATTTACTTGGATTCCCTACAACTCTGGTTTTGCAAAGCAAGTCCACATTTGTAGACCGCTTATAGGACTTGATTACACAAATGTATGCAGTTTACATAGATCCATGATCTGAGGGACAGACCAAAGCATGTTTGGGTTTGAGGAGGTTAAATATGTCTTTAATAATAGCAGAATATTGAAGAGATGTTTGGTGTTTCACTGAATTTCTAAAGCCTTGAGCATACATGCATTCTTAATCTTCAATTGTAAACCCCCATCCAAAGAGCAACATGCCCAGAAATCATTTACATTAATAAAAATTCAAACTGTTTTCTAAAGGAATAGGCCGTTGTCTGCGCACTTTATTGCCACCACCACGGGGCTTTCTTCCTTTGTGGTTCTGTCTGCAATGACAAGGGGTGGGTCCTGTGATGCCAGTTTGGATCGGAGGTGGTCTGGCTAATCTTGAACCTAGCTTCAGCACCACCCATTCAACTGACGTAACGTGCCCTTTCCTAAGACGATAGTGCACCAAAAGAACTGGGACTGTAGAGTAGCCACCCAGTAGGGTTTCTCTATATGTTTCTGTCCCCATGTTGAATCAAAGTCCACCTATTTCTGCTCCCTTCAGTACCGACTGCAGATTGGAGTGCTTACTGTAGCTTTAAACAAGTATTTAGCAGACATCCGCTACATCAAAGTAGCTTTGGGACTAGCATATACAAGATGAGAATAAAAAGTGTGCATGTGAGCTGTACCCTAAAACTGGCCACATGCCTTTCAATTGTAGTGTATAATTTAGTAACCTGTTGAACTCACCATAATTCTCTACACATTTTGGTTAAAGCTATATCATCTGAATGATCAAGCGTTCATTGTGAAATGTTGACTGGATTATTTGGTACCGTTTTGTTAGCTGTAGGCAAATGGTAACAACATTTAATGATTGTACAGTTCTGCATAATAATGTTCATTGTGGCTGTCAGTTGGATTGCACAGAATCTGTGTATGGGGTACCTAAAGTGTATCTAAGCCGAAAATCAAACATATTATATATTGCACTTTTCCAATCCTTAGATTTGTTGGGTACATTTATTTTAGGTTAGGCTTTTTTTCTTTTTCACTTGGTAATCTTGCCAGTAACACACCACCTGTCTTAGGGTGGCTACACTCACTTCACCCTTATATCTATAAAGGAGTGATGTAGCCACCTTTAAGCCCCTACACACAAGCCAAATGCCAGGTGGCGATGGCTGGTTCAATAAACGTCTGACATTCGGGCCGTGTGTATGGAAAACCAGCAGTCGACCCCCTCCCGATCAGCATTCCCAGCTCTCCCCCTGTCAGAAACAACAGCTCAGTGGGGGAGATCGCTGTACTAATGTCGGACCATTAGTACAGCAGCTCCGACTGGAGCTGCCAGTTTTTCGTTCAACCCACTGGATTGAACGGAAAAAAACTGTGTTCCAGGCTCTAGACAGCAGCATTTTCAGCCTGTGGAGAGGGTCATGTTACATTGACTAGTACATTTAAATTGACTTTATAAAAGTTACTAACAATTTAAAGCCTAACGCCAACTTTTTAATCAGTTAGAGAAGCACTTTTTTTCTTCTTTATAGTAAGGTTTTACTAACAGCTGGCCACTGTACACACCCCTGTCCATGTTAAATAGTTTGTCTGAACCCTACAACTGTCAATTTTGCTTGACAGCTTGGTCTGTTAAAGGAAGTTAAAAAATAAGACGTGCAGGCAAGATCCACAGGCAATAAAACTGTTAGAGGGGACCTAGAAAACAGACTGCTGTGTTAATGACACACTCACATCATTTTTAATTTTGCACATTTTTCACAGAATTTGTAATTTTTATGCTCTGCTTGGTGACACTGTATGAAACATCCCATGACATTAGTCTAACTAAAGGCTAAACTTTTTTTTTTTTCTTCTTAAATTTGTATAGAGTGGAGAGGGATTAGACACTTGTCAGTTTTTATTGCTGTTAGGGAGATTCGCCCTCTTTGTCCTGTTTACCGTTTTTAGTGAAAATGATAGAAAGAAAGTCACAAATTTTGGGTTGACATCAGAACAGTAATAGAGGGGAAATCTTCCAATAGCGACACTGGTTCCGGTTACCTGGTGATGCCCTGGGATTCCCTCACTTTTGAAGGGATTTCCCCTCCATTCCTGTTTTGGCTATGGAACAGGACGTGAAGGGTAATCTCCCCTATAGGACACAGATGGCAAAAAAGAACAATGACAAGGGTTATAACCCTCCCTTACTCTATCCAAAATGGAAAAAAAAGTCTTGCCTTTAGATACTTTAATTTTAGAAAACTGGATTGGAAGAATAAAATGGTAAGGTGTAGCCTTTGCAATGCTTCTCCACCTTCAAAGTAACTGCTTTTACTTTGTATACACAATCCAATTTATTGGGGAAAAGGTGCTGTTTAGCACCTATAGTCGTATAATACATTCACAAAAATAGTTTGTATAGCATGTTTTGTTGGGTTTTCTTTTCATAAACTGGAATGGAAAAAAAACATTCTCTTCCAGAAAATCATATGTTTGCATAACTGCTGCCACATAATCTTCTGACCCTCCTCGAGAAACAGTTTAACGACAGTCACTTAATATTGCATACATTTCAGTTTCCCAGACCAGGAAACCAAATCTGGTTGCCATCACAAAAGCATTCTCTTAAGCAATGACTTTATTTTGAAAAATGTAATGAATTAACAGTTTGTGACTGGGGTCTATCACTGAGATCCTGACCTCATTTCTGCCGCAATGATAACCGTTTAGGCAGCTTGTCACCTCACCTCCTGAATGTTGCACTGAATGTATAGATCAGGAGGTAGAGCAGGGACGACTATGTTCTTCCTGGATTGAAAATACTTCATGTTCATTATGGAGACAGTATAGTTTTTAATTATAATACTGGTATAAAGCAGGGATTGTTTGATTTCAGGACAATGCCAGGTTTATTTTTTTTTATTTTGTTGATATCATTTCCCATCACTGCCATTACATGTTGCTTACCTTTTCAGTGTTTTTTTTCCAGTTACTACAGTGAAAATTTTGTCTTTGTATATTGGCCTATCAAATGAAAAATGGTGATGTCAGTTTTTTTTTTTTTTTTTTTTTTTATTTACAAGTTTTGTTTAAAACAAAATGTTGTTCTAAGTGCTGTTGTTAGCTATAAATTCAAGGTTTTATGCTTGTTCATAATACCGCTGTAGTTATACTACAGTGATTAAAAAATAAAATGTAAGAATGTTTTTTGTGTTATGTTTTCATTTCCTGACATACATGCACACATTAAGGCTCTTTGTGTTGTAAATCTCGTACATGCATGAACTGCCATTCTTACTGCCTCCGGGCAGGAACGAAGAGGTGGGACAACGTCAGCATGTTAAAGGGAGCCTGTCAGGATAGAAATACACCTTATTCTGACCTTTGTTTTAACACTTTAGATACCTATGGCAGTTATGCAGCCATAATGCAACCACTGAAAGATCTCTTCAATAAAATAACTTTTTTTACAAGCATGCATCCTCAAATAAGCATGTCTGGGCCTATGAAGAGCTTGAGCGGAAACACTTGATGGAATCCCTTGATACAAGCTTACCTGTCGGAAAACAATGGGAATTACCCTGTAAAATCCAACTAATGTATTTTCTTTCTCGTTTATTGAGGGACACAAGATTAAAAGATAATTAGGTCAAACTGCCACCTACAGCGTAAAGTGATCAGCCAGGTATAACCCCTCCCGCTCCCAGCATGCCTGAGTTTTATGTTAGTCTTCTAGGAGGATAAATGCCTTTTCTCTACTGAAAAAGTTTAACCATTTTTACTAGCCCAATTTACCTTTCAAGATTATTATTTTTTTTTTTTTACATTCTGCTTGAGCCTAGTCCCATTGTGCAGCTATCTGGATTGGTGAATCTTCAAAATTGTCTTTGGAAGCTGTATCCAGGCCCTGCTGGACTGGTTGGTTGCAGGACTTGCCTGATATGTGACCTTTGGGCACTGGATTCTATATTGTGGTGCTTTCCAGAACTCTGTGTACTGTTACTTAGCTGCACAGTCCAGAGCTGCGCGCCAGTCTATGGTGCATTGGACAAGCAGTGGGATCTAATTCATTGACTAGAACAGTTGGGCACCATTATTCGTAATGCTGAGAAATGAAAGGCTGTCTCATTAGGTGAAATGGTATGCAAAAAAATTCTGTGCTCCTGTTTCCACCATTGAGCATGAGCTAGCACCTTCCCGCCTTTGCTCCTTATGTCAAGAGGCATGTGATTTCACCTCAGTTGGTACTTGCTGTTGCCTACAGTAACTTGGTCACCTCTGGCTATTTTAGCCTTATTTGCTTTCAGAAGCTGCTTTGTGAGCACTGAAGATTTCACCTCGTATTAGAGCTAAATTGTCCCTACTTGAGTTGAAACCAATCTAATCCCAAACACAAAAAGAAGTCCCTCCAGCTTACAAGCCACAACAAATTAGTAGAAGATTGCCAAATTTCTATTTTGACTGTTGCCTCTTAACTGCAGAGGTCAGAATTAGGCTGGGTTCACACCGCAGCACAGAGCGGCTCCCAGCAGGGGTCCAGTGCGTCCCCATTCAGTTTCACATTTTTGGCTCAAATCGGACCTGAAACGGACGAAAAGACGCACAGGGCTCCTGTGCAAATCGCACCTGAGGAGCTCCGGAGATGTATAGATATGATGATAGAGAGCCAGGCACAATCTCCCGACATGTCAATTGGATGCGGAGAAACCCGCATCCAATTTGCACTAGTGTGAACCCAGCCTTAAACTTCAACCTCTTCCCGTTTAAAAAAAAAAACAAATCTGCCTGCAGCCTGGTGAGTATTACAGGATGTGATTGTACATGAAGAATCACAGGCAGCCACAGTAAGTTAGAGAAGAGAAAAATTTGTCTCTGGACATGGAGGGGCAAGCCTGTAGCTTATACCACTGCTGATGCCATTCTAGGTTTCCTATGAAGGGCCTAAGGCAGCCCATAGATGAGCCAGTTTGACGGGGAAAAAAAATGACTCCATTCCCCCATGCACACACTCTGTGAAAGAGAGTATACTCCCCGCTGAACTATTGTATTTTGACAGCGTGGAGACTTCCCTGCCATCAGAATACACTAATCAGTGTTGAATAAGGGGAGGAAATCTGACAGGGTGGTTGTACAGAAGTCAATCTGTGAGCATACATGAATCGAGATTCAGCTGATCCCTGCTGAACCAGCTGAATTTTAATCCATGTATGGCTGGCACAAGACTTTTTCCATTCTCAAGATATTTCCAGACATTATGTAAGCTGACAGGGAAACACATGACATCCTAGTAGTGCATCCTGATTGAGGGGTATCTAGACTACCTGCTTTTGAGAGAACAGTTGGCATAAATTCTGACTGCCAATGTGGTATGGACAGTTCAGACCTTAAAAGTCGCATCTAACGCAGCTCTGCATGCTGATGTGAAATCCTCTAACAATTTCTTTAAATGATTTTTGCTTTACCTTACCTTTGGTGGGATTCCACTTCCTGGTCTTCATGTTGCTCATGCCCCAAACAACATTGTAATAGCCTGTTGGAAAATAGAACTCCCCTCCCCTAGCAGTGTAATGTGGTATGTTGCATGCGTGAGATGAAACTCCTTCCTTCTCTGTTCTACTGGATCAAGATGGACGGCATTCTGGTGGTACTCGTAGCTCGGGACTGGCCCAGATGGACTTGGCACTCTGAGCTGATCAGGCTCCTGACAGACACTCTGTGGGCTCTTCCAGATGGACTAGATTGTCTTTCTTTCATATTCATTTTTATTAAGAAGATGGAGAGCAATATGTTGACAAATTAGAACAAATTGTCATGTGAGCATAGAAGCTACAAGATACACAAAGATGCATACAGAACAAAAAAAATCAACATTTTACAAAGAACAGATTGTGGCAATTAGAGAACAGAACCAACAAGTGACAGTTTGGAGCACAAGTTTTACAATGTTTCATTATAACAACCAGCTGAATGAGATATTGTCACAGAGGCTCTGTGAGGCCTAAGCCATTGGGCCTTAGAAATCTGGGTCATTAATGTCTTCAGGAACTGGGAGCAAGGCTATAGAAATGGTACCACTAAAAAAAAAAAATAGTTCCCTGATGCTTGGAGAGGCCTAAGTGACTGGAAAAGTGAGGAGGTAAGCTAGGCAGGGAGGAACATAGCAAGGTAGGGAAGTTGATAAAAGCGGGTAAGAGCACACCCTAGAGGCCAATGTATTAAGGGGGCCTATTATGGTAAATCTGTTCCAAGTCCATTAGGTGGGTAGTTGACTGGGAAGATAGATACTAATCAAGCCACAGGTACCAATTTTTTTGTAATAATGTATGCATGTCAGTGAGGATGGCTATTGATAAAAGTGCCCTTTATGTGGCTCCTGACCTTTTTGTTTTGTCACCATGATGATATGGGGAATTGGCATGTGCTCCAAAATATTATTGATGGGTTATTGATAGGTGTAAAAGTGCTTCCCATGGATCTTTAAGAAGAGGACTGTATTGCCCATAGTCTAGACCTGAATCCACAGGCATTTGACTTTGGGTCATGTCGCCCAGGTTCAAGCATCCCCAAAAGTATGTAGAGGGGTAAGATGGCAAACATTTGGCTTTTCTGCCCGGGGTGTAATACCACTGTGACATTGCTTTATCCAAGGGGGGCACATTGCGCAAGCTTTTAAATAAGACTGCCCATATTTTGTTCCACTCCTCAGAGGGGAAGAGTAGTGTTAGTCCAGTTCCCACCCTGAGCAATATAATGGAGGTCGATTGCAAGAGTTTAAGATTAGATGAATACAATAAGAACCTGAATTATCAGACATAATATGCATTTTGATTTGAACGCTGTCATGGTTGTGCAAAAAAAAAAAGCATGGTTTTTAAGCAATGACTCCACTAGGTGACGAAATAGAAGGTAGTGGAACAGCTCAGTATAGGGGATATCGTGGGAGTCCTTGAGCTGGAGAATGGATCAAATTAAAGCCTCATGTATACCACCATTGGCAGTTCCAAATCGCATTAAAATTGCATCAAAATGTGTGGTGGGATTTTGGGTACCATTTGTTTTTAATGGCACCTCAAACATGGGGAAAACCTGCAGGAAGCTCATTGTCCAAAAAGGTTCAGTAGCTTCTTTTTGTGCAACAAATGCCCATAGGGCAGCCTATCATGCTGAAACATGAGTAAATCACACCAAAAAAAGTGTGAGTGGGAACGCGCATTCCCGCTATGCATAGTGTGAATGGGGTATCTATCTGTGCCACAAACTTGTGCTGCCCCCCCCCTCGTGTAATAAAATATGCGCTCGCTGTCAAATGTTGACCTCTATAATAATAGAAGGTCAATATCGCTTGTAATGGTGCAAATGTTGCCTTCAGTCACTCCATCTCGGCCACGGAATCCTCCCTCTTGTGGAATATCTTCCGTGCACGGTGCTGCAGACTTCTCCCAAGTCAGATTAAGGGTGGCAGTTCCATTATTCTCCATTGTTTATCTCTAGAATTTAAAATTTCCTACCAAAAACTTATAGATGGTGTTTTATAAGTGGAAATCAGACTGGATGACCTATTTAGAAAAGATCATATCGCCAAAGTGAGAGAATCCCTAGTTGTCACCAGCACTACTGTCCCTGTTGGAAGATTTCCCTTCTATTAGTCTTCAGGCACAACATGAAATTTGAGAATTTTCTTTCACTGATGATGGTAAATATGACAAAAAGAGCGACTTTCCCTAACCGTTTCCTCCAGGCTCCTCTGCCACGGCACTCTTTGGGGGAGTACCACAAAGCCCCAGGCCACTCCTCGAGCTCCTCACAAAGGATTGAAGGCCCAAACACAACCACACCACCACCACCCGATTGGCGGTTCCTGAGTGGGTAGGGCAGATGGAAGTAGTGTACCTTTGCTGGTGCTAGAGAACCACCTCCATCTGCTGTGTGTTGCTGAAGGTGACTGTACCTCAAATCGCCTTCACGGATCGTACCTCTGATGCAGGCTCTAGACACAGCTTGACCCCGTGGTCCATGGGGGAGCTATCCTCCACGGCCAGGTCTGGAGAGCCCGGGTGTTGCTCTGCAGATGACATCACCACTGGGGTGACCTTAGCAGCAATGTCCGTAATGCATTGTGTCTTGCAGGGTACCTGGTAGTCACACAGAGCACCTTAAAGAGGAAGCCCCAGCATGTGAGAGCCAATGTCAGGGCTTCGCACCCAGGACATAGAGACCAAGGTTTCTGTGATCCGAGTATGGCACACCGCCCCTTCTGGGCATGGCATAAAGTCCAGTGTCCAGAGAAACATTGCGGATATCAGGTTCTATACAGCAGGACAGTGTCACCTAAGCTACAGTCTGTTTAAATATTTTCTACTGTTTTTAAAAAATGTGAGGTTTTTTCTTTTTTTTAGGGTGGTGAGATGCAAGTGGCTTCTCTTGCCTAGGGCACATAAAAGTCTAGCACAGCCCTGCATATAAGGGCTTTTTAAAAACTTCTTTGACGCCATAACAAGTGTAAGCAGAACTCCAGTTTAAAAAAAACAAGATAAATATCAATAGCCTAAGTGCCCATTCACATAGGGGCGACTTGCGATCCGACTTGAGTTGCCTCAAGTTGCCCCAAGTCGCTTGACATCTGAAATCCCATTGAAATGAATGGGAGCCGTCTTAATATACGCGACTGACGTCGCTCCGACTTCAAGGCGACTTCTGAAAAGGTTCCTGTACTACTTCTAGGCGACTTCTATCCGACTTGTGCCCATAGGATTCAATAGAAGTCGCCTCCCCCATCTACATGGAAGCGACTAAAAGAAAAGAATTTATCCAGGGCAACCACCTCCCTCCCCGCTCTGATTGGCCACAGGCAAAGTCGCCTGGCATAGTCAAGCTTGAAGTTGCCTCCAAGTTGCCTGCAAGTAGCCTGCAAGTTGCCTAGCAAAGTCGTGCCTGAAGTCGGATCGCCCCTGTGTGAATGCAGCCTTAGAGATAGAATAACAAAAACAGCTTTTGCTGTTAAATTAACCTTTGATTCCAGAACTTTTCACTGCAGTATTTTTTTTTTTTTCCCTGATACTAGATATCCTAAAACTGATGGCCAGCATCATTCAACCCCCTTCCTCTGAGCCCAGGTTATTCTGAACCCGCCTCAGCCTGTGACTGGACAGTGAAAGGAGAAGCAGCACAGTGATTAGCCCTCCTCTCGTCACTCTGCTTTCTCTTCCCATCATGAACTATTTGGCTCCTTGTACTATATCTTCCCCACACACTACAGCCATGCAAGAGGCTGATAGAAGGTCAAATTCTGCTATTTACATTGCTTGCATTTTAAAAACAAGTTGAATTGTGTATTAATGATTTCAGAGCTGCATTCATTTGTGTATTTTATATCTGTTTAGAGTTCAGCTTTAATGCTAGTTTACCATGTATCCAGTCTCTGGCTGTGCTATAAGTATAGCTAAAACTGGAATCAATGCTGCCCTTCTGTCCACTGCGTTTAGAATCATTTAACAGGTTCCCGACCGCGCGCCGTGTTTTCACGGCGGCAGTCTGGATGCTGAGCGCGAATCGCCGGAAATAAGCGGCGATCTGCAATCGGCCACCAGGGGGAGCGCGTGCGCACCCGCCGTACTCCTGAGGAGTGTGCCCGCGGCTTGGGTGGACCTGATGTCCGCCGGCGAGCCGCGATGAGCCGCTACAGAGAAAGAACGGGGAACCGCCGATGTAAACACGGCGGTTCCCTGCTCTGTTAGTAGGGGCATGAGAGATCTACTGATCCCTGTCACTGGGATCAGTTGGATCTCTCATGCCCATGTTAGCCCAACACCCCCGCCCCCAACAGTAAGAACACACCCAGGGAACACAGTTAACCCCTAGCTCCCCCCCCCCCCAGGTTAACCCCTTCACTGCCAATGACATTTATACAGTAATCAGTGGACATTTAAATTTCTGATCGCTGTATAAATGTCATTGGTCCCAAAAAAGTGTCAAAATGTCCGACATGTCTGCTGCAATATCGCAGTACCGCTAAAAATCGCAGATCGCCTCCCTTTCTAGTAAAAAATAAAAGCCCCAGAAATGAATTCTCACCATCCGTAAACGCGGCCACTTTTGCGCAAACCAATCAAACGCCGATTGCGATTTTTTTTTATCACAAATATGAGGAATTATATAAATCGGCCAAAAACGGTGAAAAAAAAGGTTTTTTTATATTTTTTTTTTTGGATTTGAATTTTAGCAAAAAGTAAGAAATTTGGGTTTTTTTGCAAAATGGTCGCTCTTCTTTTGTTTATAGCGGTTCTCAGAAATGACGCAGTGGCGCACAAATACCACCAAAAGAAAGCTCTATATGTGGGGAAAAAAGGACGCAAATTTTGTTTGGGTGCAACGTCGCACGACCGCGCAATTGTCAGTTAAAGCGACGCAGCGCCGAATCGCAAAAAGTGCTCTGGTCCTAAAGCTGGAAAACCTTCTGGTTGGTAAGTGGTTAAACAGCCTCCAGCCA
Source organism: Glandirana rugosa (assembly GCA_018402905.1). Taxonomy (NCBI): domain Eukaryota; kingdom Metazoa; phylum Chordata; class Amphibia; order Anura; family Ranidae; genus Glandirana; species Glandirana rugosa. Next base: position 342,113 of record BLSH010071091.1, on the reverse strand, counting down.
GCTGTTATTTAATTAATAAATCAATCCAATCAGTAACAGGTCCCCTTGCCTTTTCTCCAAAATTGTCTTCCTACCCAGTCATTGATAGCTGCACTGGAAACTCAGCACAGCTGGGTGGTTGGTGTGCAGTAGCGAAGCAGGAAGCCCAGTCTGGGATATGACTATGCATGGGGTGCCACTAATGTACAGACAAAGGGGATGAGCGACACATTTACTAGCCCTTACGTGGCTGGCAACTGGATCATGCTGGCCTCGGCTTCACTAGGGTATTGCTAGGTAGTAGCCATGAATATGAACCTAAAGGTGACCATAGATGGATCAAAATTAGGTTGGTTCAGCAGGGCCTGGCCAAACTTTGATCAGTGTGTGACCAACCCTGTTCGAAGTTAATCTAATGAAATTAAGCATTTGGAAAAGATTTGTCAATCAGTGTCTTCAGCCACTGATCAATGTATTCTGCAAAGTCCCACTGTCAGAATACAATGTCCTAGCAGGGGGGATTCCTCCTTTAGGAAACCACTCATCAATGGCCAGATTAATATATTTTATGAGGCCCTCGTACCCCTCATGGGTCATCCATTTGGTGCTGTGTTTAAAGGATAGAAATACTTTGGCTGGACTTTTGACGCACAGCACATACACTTCTTTTATAAAAATATATAACAAAATTAATTTGTACAAGACACTGTTTAAAAACCCAATATAATCCATTAAAAGAAAATAATAAAAAAAACAAAAAAAAACATTGTAGTGACCCCTTAACATGTAGTGCTCTATCGTCCGTATCTGCCAATAATACATTTCAACATGATCCCAGTTATACAACCTCTTTTGATGGTTATCAATACACTCTTGATAACTCTTGAACGCTTCGCGTTTCCCATGCATATGCCAATATGCATCAGCGGGAGTGTTTGGGGATCAGTACTATAAAGATATTAAATATAGTGTTTAACCTCCACCTGCCCACACTATAGTCGAAAGATGGCTATAGTGTGGGCCTTACTGCCGGGAGGGTGTCCATGTACATCCTCCCGTGCACGAGCCCCTATGGGGCGCATTCTGTGATCAGCAAGTCAATGAGACTCTGCTGATCACAGATTGGAGTAAAGGGCCGAACCTGCCCCCTTACGACATGATTAGCTGTCAGCCAATGACAGCTGATCATGTGATGTAAATGGCTTTTTTTTTTTTGTCTTTTTTAGCAAAAAATAAAAAACCCAGCGGTGATTAAATATCACCAAAAGAAAGGTCTATTTGTGTGGGAAAAAAAAAGATACAAATCTCATATGGGTACAGTGTAGTATGACCATGTAATTGGCATTCAAAGAGTGGCAGTGCTGAAAGGAAGGGGGTTTAAGTGCCCAGCAAGCAAGTGGTTAAATGTTCATAAGTCACATAATAAATAAAAAACAGTAATACTAAAGTGAATATATACATTTGGTCCTACCAGAGAGACGGAAACTGTTGAGGTTTGACCAGGAACACTGCAATGGAAACTGTAAATAAACATAATACCTATATATATTTGGACCTCATCATATGTCACATTTTAATACTAGTGGTTATGATTCTACTTCTAAGGAAGTTTAGGAAGATTTTTTTTTTTTTAAATTTGGACACATTAATTAATACAGGCAAAAATTACCTGTATGTTGGTGAAACACAAGGTAGCCTAATAAACTCACACGCTGAGAGCGTCAAAGGGTGGTTACGGCATGACTTCACTGTGGACTTCACAAATGGGTCCAGGCATGTGCACAATGCATCCCAGCTTTCCCCAAACATAGGTTTTAGATGACAAAAACAGAAAGCGATTTGGGGGGAGAAAGCAAAATGGCGTCCAGCTGCACACCAAGCAATATATCCCAAGGGAGAACCCCATAACTGGAGACATCTCATGCTGTGTGTGACCAGTCCTCGTCTTCAGCATGTCATACTTTCCAGTTATGGGAATAGACACAAAAAACTTCCAATGACCTTAAAACAAGACACGCTGCTGCTAATTTGCAAGGCAGTCGCTTAGTGTCTTCAGTAGGGTTGCCACATCATCCCTTTAATCCAGGACACATATGAATTACACAGGGTCTGTGGCTGATCAAGGTGGTAATTAAACTCACTTGATGCCTTATCTGCATTTAATTAGCCTCAGAACCTGTGTAATGCATATGTGTCCTGGATTAAAGGGATGAGGCGGCAACCCTAGTCTTCAGCCTGAAACAGGAAGTGCTGTTACTGCCAGGATCTCTAGGTAAACTTTACAACAAATTCACAAAAAAGATGAACTTAAAAATAGTACACAAAGCAAGACATGAAAACAGCTAAGGCTTGGTTCACACCACTGCACCGCATTCCTGTTGAATTCAAATGTGATTCAGTGCGGTGTGATTTTAGCCCATTCATTTTGAATGGGCTTAAATTGCACTGCACTGCACTACATACATGCCTGCAGCAACTTTGGAACTGCACTGCAACCAGATCACATGGTTGTTTGTACCATGCCATCTGGTGCTGGAAAATGCACTGCGTTTACGACCTGCGTTTGGGGTGTTCTTAACCAGTTACCAAGCGGGCCATAGCCGAACAACGGCTACAACGCGGTTGGATGACTCTGGGCCCAGAATTGCGCTCCTGTGAATGTCTGTGACCGTCGGGTCTCCCACATCGAGCTAAAGGGCCAATAACAGTGGCCCTTTACCATGTAATCACTCCGTCCAATAATGGAGTGATCACTTGTCAATAAGGTTGCCACCTCATCCCTTTAAACCTGAACACATATGAATTACACAGGTTCTGAGGCTAATTTAATGCACATAATGCACATAAGGCACCACGTGAGTTTAATTACCACCTTAATCAACCACAGAACCCGTGTAATTAATGTGTGTTCGGTTTAAAGGGATGAGGTGGCAACCCTACTTGTCAACTAACCGGAGCATGTCTGGTTTGGCTCCTCCCCTCTCCTCACACCGTTCGGTACAGCGTGCAGGGAGAGGGGGGAGCAGGTACAGAAGCGCTGTGGGCTTGATCTGAAGTGCCCACAGCACTGATCTGTGCCCACTCCTGGCTCATCCATCCATCCCTTGCTCATCCATGCTCCATCCATCCCTGGCTCATCCATCAACACTCCATACATCCTTGGCTCATCCATCCATCCCTGGTTCGTCCATGCATCCCTGGTTTATCCATGCTCCATCCATCCCTGGCTCATCCATCTATCCCTGGCACATCCATCCACGCTTATCCATGCTCCATTCATCCCTGGCTCATCCATCCATCCTGGGCTCATCTATCCACGCTCATCCATGCTCCATCCATCCCTGGCTCATCCATCCATCCCTGGCTCATCCATGCTCCATCCATCCCTGGCTCATCCATCTACACTCATCCATGCTCCATCCCTGACTCATCCATCCAGGCTCATCCATGCTCCATGCCTGGCTCATCCGTCCACATCCATGCTCCATCCCTGGCTTATCCATCTACGCTCATCCATGCTCCATCCCTGGCTCACCCATCCACATCCATGCTCCATCCCTGGCTCATACATCCACATCCATGCTCCATCCCTGGCTCATCGGTCCACATCCATGCTCCATCCCTAGCTCATCACTCCACATCCATGCTCCATCCCTGGCTCATCCATCCACATCCATGCTCCACCCCTGACTCGTCCATCCACATCCATGCTCCATCCCTGGCTCATCCATCCACATTCATGTTCCATCCCTGGATCATCCATCCACATCCATGCTCCATCCCTGTCTCATCCATCCACATCCATGTTCCAACCCTGTCTCATCCATCCACATTCATGCTTCATCCCTGGCTCATCCATCCACATCCATGCTCCAACCCTGGCTCATCCATCCACATTCATGCTCATCCATGCTGCATCCCTGACTCATCCATCCACATTCATGCTCATCCATGCTCCGTCCCTGGCTCATTCATCCTCATTCATGCTCATTGATGCTCCATCCCTGGCTCATTCATGCTCATCCATGCCACCAGTGATCATCTGTGCCACATCAGTGCTCATCCATGCCAAATCCATTCTCATCCATGCCACTACAGTGCCCATCAGTGCCTCACAAAAGTGTAATAGGCAGTCAAATTAGATTTGAAATGTATGTCCCTAGAACACCTGATGGTGCTCCCTGCATGTTGGGCCTCTGTATGTGGCCAGGCTGTGAAAAAGTCTCACACATGTGGTATTGCCATACTCAGGAGGAGTAGCAGAATGTATTTTGGGGTGTCATTTTTGCTATGTACATGCAATGTGTTAGAAATAACTTATAAATGGACAACTTTGTGTAAAAAAAAATGTGTTTTCATTTCCTTTCCACATTTTCCAAAAACTTGTGGGAAAAAAATGACGTTCAAAAGACTCATTATGCCTCATAGATTATACGTCGGGGTGTTTACTTTCCAAAATGGGGTAATTTTTTGGGCATTTCCATTGTCCTGGTGCTCCAGGACCTTAAAAAGTGTAAGAGGTAGTCTTACACTTTTGAAGGTATGTGGCCAGGCTGTGAAAAAGTCTCACACCATACTCAAGAGGAGTAATAGAATGTGTTTTGGGGTGTCATTGCAAGCATGCATATGCTGTGTATGAGAAATAACCTGTTATTATGACAATTTTGTGAAAGAAAAAAAATCTTAATTTTGCAAAGAATTGTGGAAAAAAAATACAACTTCAAACACTCACAGCACTTACTAAATACCCTGGACTGTCTACTTTCAAAAAAGGGGTAATTTGGGGGGTATTTGTACTGTCCTGGCTTGTTACGGTCTCAAGAAGTGAAATAGGCCATCAGTACATCAGATCAATCAGGTGTGATCAATTTTCAATGATTGGCACCATAGCTAGTAGACTCTATAACAAAGACCAAATAATATGCATTTATTTGGGTTATTTTTACCAAAGATATGTAGCAGTATAAATGTTGACCATAATTTATGAAGGAAAATTACTAATTTGCAAAATTTTATAACAGAAACAAAGAAAAATGCATTTTTTTACAAAATTTTGTCTTTTTTTTCATTTAGGCTCCTTTCACACCAAGGCATTAGAAAAACGCCTGTAAAATCCTGTAAAACGCCATGATTTTAGTGTGCATTTTTGACGCGCTTTTGAAGTGTTTTTCAAGCGTTTGCGTTTCGATCATGTGACCTTTCCCACAGCCTCAGTGCACATTTCATGCACTTTTCAAGCGTTTTTCAAGCGCTTAACCATTATTTTCAATGGACATGGGTGTTTTTGAGGTGTTATTTTGAGCGCACAAAACAAGCTGAAAAGATGCTGCTTGCAGGACTTTTAGCAATGCCTAGCAAGCACGACGCCTCGGTGTGAAAGCATCCATTGAGATGCATGGGGAGTGTTTTTGATGCGCTTTTTATGTGCTAATTTTAGTGCAAAAACGCCTTGGTGTGAAAGGGGTCTTATAGCGCAAAAAAAAACCCCGTGGTGATTAAATACCACCAAAAGAAAGCTCTATTTGTGTGAAAAAAGGAACGCAAATTTCATATGGGTACAGTGTTGCATGACTGAGTAATTGTCATTCAAAATGTGAGAGCACTGAAAGCTGAAAATTGGTCTGTTTATGAAGGGGTTTAAGCGCCCAGTGGGCAAGCGGTTAAGATTGCACTGACACCCGCTGTGGATCATAAGGGCAGTGCGATTTGAATGCGGTGTGGGAAACGCACACGAATGGCAGTGTTTACCACACTGCGTTAGTGTGAACCTAGCTTTAAGAAGCAGAAGCTCTTTCTCTTACTGTCAGCATGTTCATTGTCAGCACATGATTGACTCCAATCACTGTCCTCCCAAAGCAGTTGTAAACCCGTGACATCCACTTTAACCTACAGGTAAGCCTATAATAAGGCTTACCTGTAGGTTCCCTGCATATCTCCCAAACCTGCACGGTTTAGGGGATATACAGTGTACTGTGATGTGCCCACGTCATCGGGTACATGCACAGTGAAGAAACGGCCTCCGTGCCGTTCCTTCACTGACATCGTGCCGTGACTGGCGGCTCCCGCGTGCATGCATGGGGGTGATGTCACGCGAATCCGGCCAGTCACAGAGCCAGAAATCGTGGCCCCAGAAGGAAGAGGGGCAGAAGATAAACACGGCCTGGAGCGGGGACATTGCGGGCTTCCAATGCTGGTAAGTGGCACATAATGGGCTAATATGCGATGCATACTAGCCCATTATGCGTTTACATTGCAGGGTAACATAGAGGAAGTAAAACCCATCAGGGTTTATTGTCTCTTTAAGCTAGCCATACATGTTAAGATTTCTCTTGTTAAGCCCCACAGGCTGAACAGAAAAAATACTTAACTCCTCCATCCATGCTAAACAGCATGGATGGAAAAATCTGTAGTGCTGGTATTCTGAAAGCCGACAACCACTGCTGTCAAAATACTCAAACCAGGGGCGTATTTAATGATGGGCAAAAGGGGCAACTGCCCCAGGCCCAGTCATTGGTGTAGAGCCCAAAGTAGCTGAGCTGCCCCTTGAGCCTATGCTGCCTGCAAATAGTGGATTTGTCTATCACTCAGGAGATAAGGGCGCAATTGAATGTTGGGGACGCTGGTGATTGGTTGGGTGTTATGTCTGCAGCCCGTGTGCTTGGTAAGGTAAACCGTGTCTGGGGAGAGTGTCTATCAGTCCAGGGCATAGTTACACTGACCCCTCACACTCACTGTGTCTGACAAGTCACAAACCATCGGCCCGCTGAAGAACGTCTTCACCAGAGGGTTCAGTGGAGTGTGCCTGGTGTTCCCCTGACATCCTCTGGACACTATCAAGAGCCGAAAGTCTTATGGTCGTGATGTCTAAAAAGGTAGGTACGACAAATCGTACCTACCTCC
>BLSH010071091.1:299326-310631 GCA_018402905.1 Glandirana rugosa | reverse complement strand
AATTTTTGCAAATCCTCCGGGAAGCGTAGGACCGCCGACTTGCCATCCGAATGTGCTATAAGGCATGATGGAAAGCCCCATCGGTATGAGACTCCTTTCGCCCGTAGGGCCTCTGTGAGCGGCTTCAGAGCTCGGCGGCGGTCCAAGGTTTCCTTGGCCAGGTCCGGAAAAAATGATAGCACGGCACCATCAAAGTCCAGCGAATTCACTTCTCTGGCCTTCTTCATGATGAGTTCCTTTTCATCATAGTGATGCACCCTACAGATCACATCTCTTGGTAGCTCCGCTGTCTGCGAACGGGGCCTGAGGGCTCTATGTACTCTGTCTATTTTCAGGGGGTGGTTAGCGTCGCGGCCTAGGAGCTGGTTGAAAATGCCCCGCACCGAGGCCTGCAGGTCGTCATCCCGGGTGGCCTCAGGTAGGCCTCGGATGCGGACATTGTTCCTTCGGTTGCGGTTCTCTTGGTCCTCGAGTTTGTACAACGCCATCCTGTGGGCTATTTGTAATTGTTTGGTCGTGGCCTGTAGATCCCGGATGGCTGCCGCGTGTCTGTCTAGGCGCTGCTCCGATTCCTCGACCCGCGAAAGTACTTGGGAGAGGTCTGCCCGAACAGCCGAGACTTCCTTTTTGATCGCACGTTCTAGGCTATGCAGCATCGAGGCCAGCTCGTTTTTGGTAGGCAGGCCGCTGACTAGCGCAGCTACCTCCGAGTGATGTGAAGTCCCTTCCTCGCACTCGGAGAAGATGGAGGGAGAGGGGGAGCGAGGTCTGCGCGTCGCCTTATGGCGGGAGGAGGAGTCACTCACACGCGGTGAACGGCCTAGGCCATCAGCGTCCAGGGAATCTTCGGTTTCCCCCGTTAGGAACCTTTTGATAGAGCCCGAAGGGGTGGTTTGGGGTGGTAGTGCCTTCCCCGTGCGCTTCCCCATACTTCTAACGGTCCCAGTTGTACAGAAAAGTAGATATGGAGCTATATTAATCACCCGACCGGGGAGCTCGTGTAGGAGACGACCTTACAGCGCCATACCGGAACCGGAAGTGTGAGATACTGTATGTGTGCGCGACTTACGTATGTGTTCACTTCTGCGCATGAACACGGAGGGATGGGGGCGCTTTCAAATTTTTTATTACTATTATTTATTTTACTTTTTGTTTTTTATGTTTACACTGTCCCTTTCATTTTTTTTTTGATCACTTTTATTCCTATTACAATGTAAACATCCCTTGTAATAGAAATAAGGATGACAGGTCCTCTTTATGGAGAGATCTGGGGTCAAAAAGACCTGAAATCTTTTCTTTGCCTTATAAGTAAAAGATCAAACCAAAAACTTTTTTTTTGATCTTTTGCTTTCATTTTTTTTCTTCCAGCCTGGACCAGAAGTGACACCATGATGTCCTCTCCGGTCCTCCAAGGCCATAGAGTCGATCAAAGAGTGTTAGCCAATGGGAGCAGCCAGCCGCACCATCAGATCAATTCTCTGGGAAATGGTAAGCCAGAGAAACAGCGGAGAGGAGCAGGAGGGTCCCTTCTTGCCATTTCGGAAACCGGTCCAGCAGCTCATGAGAAAGCCGGCCACCTGCTGAAAAAACACCATAATCCCTGTAAACCACTTGCAAGCCGCAACGTATTGTGGTCGGCTCTAATAGGTGGAGCTCTGCCAAGAGTGATATTTGATCCACACTGCTCAGAGAATTCTGCATTAAAGGAAGACCCCCTCCTTCTTGTCTAATAAATTCTCGGAAAAAGACAGTTTATGGTGAGTGTGACGGAAGTATCCTGTAATCAGGGCTTTTTTCAGCAGGAACTTGGTGGAACTCAGTTCCACCACCTCTGGTTCTCCCCTCTCTCTCTCTGTTCACCACTTTCACTTGCAAACACAGAAGCCCGGCTTCTGTGCTTAGGACAGCTTGCCTCTCCCAGTGGTCCCAGAGATCCCTCCCTGCCCTACACTCATGCCGCGGACAAGGGAGATGCAGGTGCTAGCGCAGTGTGGACATGGGTGAGAGGGGGTGTTGTGTGGTAGGCTGCAACCTCTATGATCACCATCTGTTCCCTGGTGCATGGAAGCTAATGCCCACAGATGATCTTGATGGAGGATGCAGAGATAAGGGCCTGTGAAAGAGAGCTGAACCCTTCACTCTGTATGTGGTGTACCCCTGAATCCTGCACATAGCGCAACCCTGATCCCTGCACTTTGTACCTAGCGCACCCCTAAAACCTGCACTCTGTACATAGCACACCCCTGATCCCTGCACCCTGTACATAGCACACCTCTGAACGCAGCATTCTGTACATAGCGCACTCCTGAACCCTGCACTCTGTACTTAGCACACCCCTGAATCCTGCACCCTGACCACACCCACCATTTGATGCGGTTTGGCTGGTAGGAGGAGCATGGTTGAGTTCCTGCACCTATTTTATGAGAAAAAAAAGCCCTGCCTGCAATAAATACTTATTTCTAAAATTAAGTTTTTTTTCTTGTTTTTTTTAACAGATAATTAAAAAAGTTTCATAAAAGTCAGTAAATATTTAAACCAATTTAAATAAAGCTGTCTTAAAAGCATTATAGTTTACCCTTTATGAATTCAGCACAGAGATATTTTATGCAGAGACAGCAAGGTCACACTGTGAAGGAGATTGTCTGTCTTTAGCCATGTTTAAAGATTAATAATTATCTGCAGTACTGCCATAGAAAGGGACCTCCAGCCTCTACCTCCAGGATCCCGAATGGGTCTCACCCTCATTACCAATTCCATATCCCAAGAATTCAGCAGCTCTTTTCCTCCTGAACACTGGCTTTCTAATGAGAGTTTGTTCAACTAAAATTCATTACACATCTCTCATTATCGTTATGTTGAAGTGCACCATTTTACATTTTAATTAAAATGCACATTTTAAAACAGCCAAGTTGAATGTATTCCAGTCTTTTTCCTAGTGTTTGCTTCCGCAGCATGACTTTATTAACAAAAGATTTTGCAGTTCCTTAGCTCCCACATGGTTTGAATAATAAATAATTGAAATTATGGGGAATTTTCAAGAATTGAGCTTTTGATTACTGACCTGTTGCTTTTCTTTGCAGTGAACCAAAAGGGAATGTTTCCATGAATAAATTATTTAATCTTTACAAGGAAGAGCAGATTATAGTCACTTTTTTTTTGTACCTTATCAGCCTTAAAGCAAACCTGAAGAGCCCCAAAGTGTTTAAAATCATTATTTCTAGAAGCCTCCATGTCATTTTAGGTTTTTTGTTTTTTTTTTGAGAACCGTAGAAGCCCTAAGTCACACTCTGGTGTCCAAATTCTGACCAGGTCACCTGGTCAAAAGCCTGGCTCTGGCCCTCCAGCCTTCTTTATTTCTGTTGGCCCACTGCTTTTCTGGCCAATAATGATGCACAGGAGGCAGAATGGGAAAGACAATTGGCCATAATTTGCATAGTAGAGCGCCATTCGGCATAGTTATGGTGATAGTTTATATTTTAAAGTAAGAAAACGAACATGCCTTCTTAAAGCAGAAAGTATTTATCAATTCCATAATAAACTTACAGGGGAACTTTACCCATAACCACGTGACAAAGGATAATGTTCTTTATCAAGGAACATACATTTCAAATTATACTATCATAATTAGTGTGTCCTGTAAATTGCCTCCAGTATTGCTCCTGTTTCTTCTTGCTGGACGCTGCCATTTCGCTGAAGCCCAGATCCCCTGAACAGCAATAAATTAAAAAGTGGAAGTAAACCCATCGATTTAGGACCCATTCACACTTGTGCGACTTGTCATGTGGCTTTGGACCCCACATGTTTTCCTATGAGTACCGTTCATAGATGTGCGACTTTAAGGTAGTTCCTGCGCTACCTTGGTCTGACGTTCATTCGACTTGAGGTCCATAGACCTCGATGTAAACCTTCAAAAGTCGCATGAAAGTCGCACTTGGATCAAATAGATGCAATTTTGATGCAACTTTGGATGAGTATGACTTCAAATTCCAATCCTTTGGGGCAGAGCCCCTCTGCCCCAAAGCACCCGTCCCATGTTGGGGGGGTGTGGCCTAGTATGTTTCAGGAGCTGCCAAGCTACATGTTCGGATAAGTGTCTGGTATGGATTTGGGGGGTGGGGAGGGGGACCCACGCCGTTTTTTTTTTTTGGCACAGGGTTCCCCTTAAAATTCACACCAGACCCGAAGGGCCCGATATGGATTAGGGGCGGGGGACCCCACACCTTTTTTTTTTTCATTTTTTTTTATTGCCAGCATTCTTTTTTTTACATTCAACTGTCAGTGGGAAAACCCGTAAAATGGTTATATAGAAAAAAGTCCCAAACTTGAAATGCACAATTCATCAATATTAGTATTACGTTCTTAAGGTTACACCTTTAAATGCTGGGGTTGAGGCAAAAAAGGAATGTTGACTTTGAATTCCATATCTTGGAGTACAGTACAGGAAACAAGCTGAATATTTATAGACCATGAGTTATAAGTTGGTACTTTTCAGGTGATTAGACACTGGCAAGCTCTTGAGGACTCCCCCCTATCCCACTCCCTGAGAACTCAGTTTTGTAACGAGCAATATACAGTGCACAGTTATATAGCCTGTGTCCTGTACAGTACCCTCAAGAAGATATGGAATTTGAAGGAAAGTCAAAATTCCTTTTATCTTAATCATGCAGTACTGAACACAGGCTGAATACTCACAGACCCTGGGACGTCCCTGAACATTAATGAGAAGGGTGGACAACAACTAGGCAAATGGAAACTGTGCCAACGCTGCATCCTTAAAAGACTGGGGTTGAAAGAGGATCTATGAATGTAGGGGGCAGATCTTTCAATTATCCACCCATCCTGCATTGATAGATCATGTTTAATTCATAGAAACTGTAGAACGACTTCTACGAATGCAATAGCTGAGCAGTTATATTAACCCCTGCCCCTGTGGAGGAGGCATCATCACAAGGGACACATCCTATTGACTGTAAGTTTTGTCCTTTGTGCTGATTTTTGTGTTTTTTATTTTGGCTGCACCTAGGTTTTAAGGCCAAGTTCTGATCAAGTCCTGTTTGTAGGAAGGACAGAATACGAGGTACAGCAATTTCTAAGGATTTCTAAGAGTGCCTATGTTCACACTGGCAAAGAAGGATTTCCAGGTACCATAGTAGATCAATCTTTTCTTGCTTTTAACAAAGTAGGAATAACAGACTCAGCGATCCCTCTGTCCCTCAAGACCTGGGCTTCATCAGCCATGCTATTAAAGCCAGTGGCCGAAAAGCAAGGTAAAATAGGGGGCCTTGAGACAGCAGAACTGGCCTGCTGGGAAGAGGCCGCGGGTTGTCTAAAAGAAGTGTGGATAGGTCTGTGGAGGAAGAGCATAGGTTAGCCTTAACTGAGACAAGGGAATTATCAAAACCCCTGACACCAGTGCTAGAGGATCCTTGGTCTTGGCCACAGAGGTAGCTTATTGTTGAATCTGGAGACAAGGACATCCACGTCCGGGGTCCCCCATCTCTGACACATCAGGTTGAAGATATCAGGATGAAGAGTTCATTCCCTTTGGTGCAGGCAGTGGTGGCTGAGGTAATCCGCCTAAAAACTGTCCACTCCTGGGATGTGGACAGCAGAAATCACTGAACAGTGTTTCTCTGTCCATGAAATGATCATGCTTGCTTCCCTCAAGGCTGCATTACTCCTGGTGCAGTGGCGCAGAGCCATTCTTATCACTCAGAGCTTCAGGATGTTGACAGGGAGCTTGGCTTTCCTTGGTGACTATGTTCCCTGAACTGTAAGGGATCGGAAAATTCCTCCCCAGCCTGAAAGACTGGCGTCTATCGTTATCACTTTTCACTGACATGGCAGAAGTGACTTCCCCACAGTCAGAACTAGGTTGGAGATCCACCAAGTTAAGAAACTCCTTGCTTGATTGAATAGAAGCATGGGTAGGTTGAGAAAAGGAGTATGCTTGTTCTGTATATGGTCCAGGCTTTGCCCATCGTGTTGGGCATACCCCAAGGTGGTCTTCAGGGTCTGGGTTCTAAAGAGATGGACCACGGCTCTGTATAGCACTTTGCGGCTAACTACATACGTTGCACAAAATGCCAAGGGGAGTGAGCATGCAGGATCCAGTGTTTAAAACATTACAGGCTGTGCCCATGGCATGAGGACCAGGTACAGTTTCCAAAGTTTTGCACTGAGGTTGCACTGCTTCTATTATTGTATTAGAAGACACTGAGGTGTTGATTGAAGAAGCCAAAGAAAAAATAGTAAACTCGTTTACTATTTTTACGAGACTTCACTGTAAGGGAGAAGAAGTCCATTGCCGTAAGACACTAGTGTAGCGCTATGATAAATGGTTTTCAAAATTTTTTACAAATAAATATCTGAAAAGTGTGGCATGCATTTGTATTCAGCCCCCTTTACTCTGATACCCCTAACTAAAATCTAGTGAAACCAATTGCCTTCAGAAGTCACCAAATTAGTGAATAGAGTCCACCTGTGTGTAATTTAATCTCAGTATAAATGCAGCTGTTCTGTGAAGCCCTCAGAGGTTTGTTAGAGAACCTTAGTGAACAAAAAGCATCATGAAGGCCACGACAGACAGGTCAGAAATAAAGTTGTGGAGAAGTTTAAAGCAGGATTAGGGTATAAAAAAATATGCCAAGCTTTGAACATCTCACTGAGCACAGTTCAATCCATCATCTTAAAATGGAAAGAGTATGGCGCAACTGCAGACCTACCAAGACATGGCTGTCCACCTAAACTGACAGGCCAGGCAAGGAGAGCATTAATCAGAGAAGCAGCCAAGAGGCCGATGGCAACTCTGGAGGAGCTGCAGAGATCCACAGCTCAGGTGGGAAAATCTATCCACAGGACAACTATTAGCATTGCACTCCACAAATATGGCCTTTATGGAAGAGGGGCAAGGGGAAAGCCATTGTTGAAAGAGAGCCATAAGAAGTCCTATTTGCAGTTTGCGAGAAGCCATGTGGGGGACCCAGCAAACATGTGGAAGAAGGTACTGTGGTCAGATAAGACCAAAATTGGACTTTTTGGCCTAAAAGAAAAATGCTGTGTGTGGCGAAAAACTAACACTGCACATCACCCTGAGCACACCATCCCCATCGTGAAACATGGTGGTTGCAGCATCATGTTGTGGGGATGCTTTTCTTCAGCAGGGACAGGGAAGCTGGTCAGAGTTGATGGGAAGATGGATAGAGCCAAATACAGGGAAATCTTAGAAGAAAACCTGTTAGAGTCTGCAAAAGACTGAGAATTTGTGGCAAGACTTGAAAATTGCTGTTCACAGACGATCTCCATCCAATTTGGCAGAGCTTGAGCTATTTTGCAAAGAAGAATGGGCAAATATTTCACTCCCTATATGTGCAAAGCTGGTAGAAACATACCCAAAAAGACTTGCAGCTGTAATTGCAGCGAAAGGTGGTTCTACAAAGTATTGACTCAGGGGGGCTGAATTCAAATGCATGCTACTCTTATCACATATTTATTTGTAAAAAAAAATTTGAAAAATATTTATCATTTTCCTTCCACTTCACAATTATGCGCCACTTTGTGTTGGTCTATTACATAAAATCCCAATAAAATACATTTACATTTTTGGTTGTAACATGAATTGTGGAAAATTTCAAGGGGTGTGAATACTTTTTTAAGGCACTGTAGAATCTATGACCTTAGTTTCTAAATATAAGAGAGTTCCTTGGTGATATGGGCCAAATAAACACCCAATATTCCTGTCCCCTGTGGGGGGGAGGGTTCCTTTTCATTGATGTAGGCGTCTTGAATCTTCAGCTAGCTGAAATGTAGGGGCCCAAAGTACTTGTGAGATAATGACATTCAGCAGTGGAATATGTGTTGTAGATGTTTCCTTATAGAGCTCTAATGAGGAAGTAAAGGTGTCTGCATGCAGTATCCTTGGGTGTAAAGAGGGTGGGCATATGCCCGCTCACCAGTTCAAGTGGTCCAGTCCCAGTGGTACTAAGCTCAGGTGTGAAAATCCTGCAGCAGGCCTCTGCAGATACTGTGCTCAAGGGACGGTGCATGACCTTGCACCTCCCAGCGCCACAGTTTAGCTGTATCTGTGATGCAGGTGATGTGGGTGGCCTCCTGGCTGCCACCTGATGACCGGTTCCTTCTGATAACAGGTACGTTCACACACACTCTCCAGAGGCTCTCCCCTGCCGCCTAGGCCACAGCGCAGCTGCCCTCTTCCCAACCGTCGGGATCACTACTCCCAGATGAAGGCTGTGGTCCCAAGAGACTGACTCCTCCCCAACACAGGCTATTTCTCACCTCTCCAAGCATTCTGTTCTCTTGCTCCAGCCGGCTGGAACTTGTAGTCCACAACGATCCAGGTTCAATGTAGTTTTGTCTTCCACTCTTCTGTAATTTTTCACTCACTATGCCTTCAGGATGTGACAAGCCAGATCACAGGCTGAACACTAGAGGGAACAACCTCACTGAGTCAGATGCTGTAGCGTGTCATTTGATAACAATTTATTCAGCTCCTGGCTACACCAGAAAAAAATGACTTCCTATTTTACCATTATGGCTTCCTGGGTCTGTTTTTCTGCTTCATTCAACTCACTGGTCAGAGGTAATAATGCTCATAAAGGGTACATTCACACTTGCAAATGCATCATGGATGCAATTAGGCCTGATTCACACCTATGCACTTTTAGTGCTTTTTGCATTTTGCAGATTTGCACTATAGTCCATTTAACAATGTTTCCTATGGAACACATTCTGTAGTGCAAATCTACAAAATGCAAAAAGCACTGAAAATGCATAGGTGTGAATCAGGCCCCAACCACAAAAACCCCAGCAGACTCGATGGACTACTCAGTCTTTTTCTGCCGTCACTTTTCTATGTTTCTATGGGTTCCTGAGATTAGCTGCGAGTAAGCAACCCCATTGAAAGCAAAGGGAAGCTGATGGCTTTTGCTGCTAATCGTACCCACTCGCATGCAATCGCTCAAGCAACAATCACATGCGAGTCAACAGCTCTGAACGCAGGCAGTGTGAGCAATTACTTACTTTCCATTGTTTTAAATGGGGCTGCTTATTAGCAGCTAATTGCAGGAACTCCCGCTGGGGTTCTCGCAGCTAATCGGAGCAAGGGTGCATTTACAAGTGTGAATGAATGTACCCTTAACATAGGCAGAGAAGTGAAATAGGAAGCCACATAGTCAAACAGGCAGGAACTATGCATGTTCTCTATCTGGCAGTGCAGTGAATATGTGCAAATCACAATGCTGGCTGTACAGAATAAGGCCAGCCATAGACGGTTTGAATCTAGGTCTTTCAGCAGGAACCAGCCGAGATTGGAACCATGTATGGGTAGGCTGAATGTACCAAGTTAATCTTTCGACCAACTTGGGTACAACCAGCCTGCCGGATCTTACATATGATTATTGCTAGCGGCTGGTATAGTCAATCACTGTCTTCTCCCATGGGATGGCTTCCCTTTTGGTTGCAGAAAAGAAAATTGCACTGTGTATGGCCTGCTTAAGAAATAGTTTGGCAAATAATACAGTAAACATAAATAATTCCATTATTTGCCTAGAATTGCCTATAAAATCTTAGCTACCCCTCTCATTTTAAAAGTCAACACATTCTTATAGTATACAGTATATATTCTTATCTATTCTTATATATTAGGAATTATGTGACCTCTAGGCAATTTCTTATGATGGCTTCCCTATGACACACCTCCACATAGTTCTGTGCTCTTTAGTTTTATGTGTCTTTGCTCACATTGCAGTGTATTGTGTTATAAAACTGAAATAAGAGATGGAAAGCCCATTGCCTTTCTACAAACACACATCTGCCAGAACAACAGAAGCATGCTTATTGCCAGTAATTAAAAGCTAGCTGTGAGCATATGAATACCTTTGGTTATAGTAAAGCTCTTAATCCAATTTCTCTTACAATGATGGAATTGATGCAAACACAGCAATGATTGCTAACCTATATCCTTAGGTATTTTCTGTAGAATGGTGAATTATAACGAGTGTTAACCTGTTTAACATGCAGATGGAAGAGCTACAAACCCAAACAAGCAATTATCACATTCATACAAGGATCACTTCAATGCTGTCATAATCATGCAAATGTACAACTCTCTTGGATACATTTTACACTTGCTGAGTTGTTCAAACAATTTCCATTCCAGTATTGCAGCTACCAGCAGCTTCACTGCCCTGATGATTGCCTTTGGTTTATTGGACAGTGGAGAGTCGTTGAATGAAGGAAACAAAAGGCCCAGCAAATTAATCAAATTAACAAAAGGTGGGTTTTTCAAAAGGCCAGCAAATGTACTCCGATCAGCCTATAGAAGCGTCATCCTATCTATAGCGGGAGAAAATGATTAAGTTCATACCCAGTAGGTCCCATCCATTCCAGTTTGGAATGAGTCATTCCAGCACGTCTAATCTCTGGCTTGGGTCCAACCTATTTTGATACATGTCTTGAACTAGTCAACCCCAGGTTCAAATGCAACTGTTCAGCTAAATTCCTTCTTCAACTGAATGAGCCACTCTATTGGAAGTGAAGTGGGATGTGGGTTGGAAACATGCAGAAGGGTATTATTCACTGTCTTCAATCTATGAAAGCTAGAGACAATTCATCCCTCAGGGGGGATACCAGTGTGGAGGTCCAAGAATGTGCAGCCTTGAATGATGTCACTCTATGTAATGACAGTTGGTATTTGCACCCCTGCTCTGGCTCAATCTATGCATTGCTTCACGTTCAGCTTTTTGTGTACAATATTTAGAGTAACATGTACCCTGCTTAAAGGACCCAGTTCAAATGTGCAGTGTATACGTCAGTCTTATTTGTCACTGAAATGCTTGGGAACGTGGGGCAATTTGATTTTACACCTACCAATTCAATATTACTATTATTTCTTCAGTGTTAATGATGCTTCTAATGCCTGGATTATATACCGGCTGTTATAATTACCATGTAATGAGACATGGTTAGCAATTTACCCTTCAGTTTTTATCAATTAAAGGGAAAATATTTTCAATAAGCCCGTATTTTAATGAGTTATTGCAGCATTTTCTAAAGTAATTTTTGTTCACATTTCTATATTCTTACTCTTCTATATTTTTGGTATTGTGTCATATATAGATAATTTGTAGATTAGTCCATAGAGGGAGCTTTGATAGTTCACCCCACTTACTCTATTGAGATATCAGCCATATTGAAAGTTATCAAACACAATCAATCCCGTTATCTCATTCACCCCACTTGATAGTTTCGAGGGAGATACCTGATTAGATGTTTAATAGATATATAC
>BLSH010071091.1:276390-286604 GCA_018402905.1 Glandirana rugosa | reverse complement strand
ATGGACAGGTGACAGGTACTCTGATGGGGTGGTGACAGGTCCTCTTTATTGGGGGGGAGGGTGATCAGTGTGCTTGGTGTACAGTTAGCGGTAACAAGCTGTTACCGCAATCTCCCTGTCACACACGATCGGTGTGTGACAGGGGGAACCGCGGTAACAGCTCGTTACCGCGGTTTGTTTACATCACATGACCGGCTGTGATCTATTGGCTCTTTACACGGATCGGAGCTGGGCTTTGTCCGAGGGACAAGCCTCAGCTCCGATCGCCGCGCTGCGTGCTGTGCACGTGAGGCTCGTTTGTGACCGGCTGTGATTGGACACAGCCGGTCACGGGGTAAAGAGCCAATTTTATTGGCTCTTTACCCCGATCTGGGGGGGACACAACCCCCCGGCAGATGAGCAATCCGCGATCGCCGCTGTGCGGGCCCCTGGGGGCCCGCAGTAGCGGCGAGAAGCGGAGGACGTCATATGACGTCCTCCCGGATCGATGACCAGGCCCTGCCGACGTCATTTTACTATGCGTCAGTAGGGAACTGGTTAAAGTGCCTTTGATTAACCCCAAATAAATTTTAGCCGTTCTAGTAGTTCTTTCCTCACAGAAAGCCTCCAAAGCATCTGAGGGATCGCATTGTTAAAGGGTATCAGTAAAGAGAAGGGTACAAGAGAATTTCCAAGGCATTAGATATACCATGGATACAGTGAAAACAGATCATCAAGTGGAGAAAATATGGCACACCAATGACATTACCAAGAACTGGACGTCCCTCCAAAATTGATGAAGAAGAAAACCAGTCAGGGAGGCTGTCAAGAGGCCTACAGCCACATTAAAGGAGCTGCAGGAACATCTGGCAAGTACTGGTTGGGTGGTACATGTGACAACGATCTCCCATATTCTTCATATGTCTGGACTATGGGGTAGAATGGCAAGATGGAAGAAAAACATCCAAGCCCAGCTAAATTTTGCAAAAACACATCTGAAGTCTCCGAAAAGCACGTGGGAAATGTGTTATGGTCTGATGAAACCAAGGTTGAACTTTTTGACCATAGTTCCAAAAGATATGTTTGGTGCAAAAACACCGCACATCACCAAAAGAACACCATACCTACAGCAAAGCATGGTGGGGGCAGCATCATGCTTTGGGGCTGTTTTTCTTCAAATGGAACTTAGTCAAGGTAGAGGGAATTATGAACAGTTCCACATACCAGTCAATATTGGCACAAAACCTTCAGGCTTCTGCTAGAAAGCTGAACATGAAGAGGAACTTCATCTTTCAGCATGACAACGACCCAAAGCATACATCCAAATCAACAAAGGAATGGCTTCACCAGAAGAAGATTGAAGTTTTGGAATGGCC
Organism: Glandirana rugosa; assembly: GCA_018402905.1. Classification (NCBI taxonomy): domain Eukaryota; kingdom Metazoa; phylum Chordata; class Amphibia; order Anura; family Ranidae; genus Glandirana; species Glandirana rugosa. The sequence continues at coordinate 285,249 of BLSH010071091.1, read as the reverse complement.
CAGCCAGAGCCCAGACCTGAATCCAATTGAAAATCTGTGAGGTGATCTGAAGAGGGCTGTGCACAGGAGATGCCCTCACAGTCTGACAGATTTGGAGTGTTTCTGCAAAGAAGAGTGGGCAAATATTGCCAAGTCAAGATGTGCCATGCTGATAGACTCATACCCAAAAAGGCTGAGTGCTGTAATAAAATCAAAAGGTGCTTCAACAAAGTATTAGTTTAAGGGTTTGCACATTTATGCAACCATGTTATTTTAGTTTTTTTACTTCCCTTCACCTAAAAGATTTCAGTTTGTTTTTCAACTGAGATGTACAGTTTATAGGTCACACTAAAGGTGGAAAAAGTTCTGAAATTATTTATCTTTGTCTCATTTTTTTACATCACAGAAACCTGACATTAAAACAGGGGTATGTAGACTTTTCTATCCACTGTATACGTGCCCAGCTCAAATTTCATGAATCAGGTTTACATCCACTTTAAATAAGCACTCAATGGTGGTGTACAGAAGACCACGCCGGAAATAACTCCTTGCAGCCAAAAATGAGCCAGTCAGACAATACTAGAGACAGGTCACAGCCACAGGACACTTAGGGCTGGTTCACACTGCTGCGATGTGAATCACATACGATCTCTGTGCGATGAAAATTCAGATATAGAGACAGTATGGCTGAATTTGCATCGCAATCAGAACAAACTTGCACAAGACCCTTTTTTTCCGCAGTCGCAGAATCAGATCGCATCGGTGCTCACACCATGCAATCCGATTCCTGTGAGTTTGCAGTTCACAGTGCGATATGAGAACTGATTTGGGGGTGTCATTAGCTTTGTATTGACACTTCCCGCAGTTTGCCTATGGCAGTGTGAACTGCCGCTGGGAGACTTGTGATGCAGGAACCCGCAGTGGATTTGCAGGGTTTCCACATCACAGCAGTGTCAACGGGCCCTAAAAAAGTTGTCTGGGCTTGTTAAATTTGCTAAAACATGTAGATAGTAAGATAAGTGTGGATTGTTTCCATACATTAGGTCCCTTAACCACTTGTCCTCAGGAAGATTTACCCCCCTACATGACCAGGCCATTTTTTTCTGCGATACGGCGCTGCGTTACTTTAACTGACAATTGTGCGGTCATGCAACAAATGCTGTACCCAAATAAAATGCATATCATTTTTTTTCCCCACAGATAGAGCTTTTTTACTTTCTGATATAAAAAAATGTTGGTGTAAAAAAAAAAAAATCCCAATAAGCGTATATTGATTGGTTTGTTTGGGCAAAAGTTATAGCATCTACAAATTATAGTATGGATTAAATAAAATTATTGACTATTTTTTAATACTAGTAATGGCAATTTAACCTTCCTAGCGGTATTCCCGAGTGTGGCTCGGGGTGGATTTTCAGTACCAAGAGCGGTAACCCCGAGCCACACTCGGGCTTGCATCGCTGGATCCAGGCAGCGCTACTCACCTTGTCCCCTGGATCCAGCAATGTCCTCCCGGGGTGCCAGCGTGTCTGCGGGCTGTGTCCGCCGCTCCAATGCCTCTGTGTGCCTCGGGCTCCGTTCCCTGCGAGCGTCGCGTCGCACGGGGGCGGAGACCGGCGGTAAATTCAAAAAGTGAAACACACACAGTACATACAGTACACTGTAATCTTATAGATTACATTACTGTATGAAATCATTACACATCCCCTTTGTCCCTAGTGGTTTGCCCAGAGCCCTGCATGCACTTTTATATAATAAATGTCATTCTTTCTGCCTGGAAACATGAGAATGTCCATAGCAAGCAAAAAGTGTCCCTTTGCGTCAAAAGTGTTTTTTGATCAGCTAGAAAACACCGATAGTAAATAAGAATCATTTGCAGAATTGAGTGATACTGATTTTTGGGGAAATTTATCATCAGAAACTGAAAGTGACAACAGCGACAATTCTGCAACTGAGCAAATTTCTGCGTCTTTGGTTTGATTACATTATTGAATAAATGCAAAATAATTGTACCGCTTTCAGCACCAAAAATCAGACATAATCATACCGCCAGGGATACTAACCATTGCAGGCCTATAGTATATAACGCCATATCTCCATGCAGAAAACCATTACCGCTTTCAGCAATAAATTCCAGACTCAGTCATACCGCCAGGGAGGTTAAAGCAGGACTGTGATATTGCAGTGGACACTGACACTTTGTGGGAACCAGTGACACTAATACAGTGATCAGTGCTAAAAATATGCACTGTCACTGTACTAATGACACTAGCTGGGAAGGGGTTAAACATCCAAGGCGATCAAAGGGTTAAGTGTGTGCCTAGCTAGTATTTTACTATACGATGTGTGATGCTTTTACTCAGGGAAATTATGGGTTTTCTTTTCCTGCTTTGCAGGGACACAAAATCCATCCCCCCCGTCAGAACAGAGATCTGCCTGACGAACGGTGGGTGCTGGCGGACATTCAGTGCCCAGCACCCGCAGATCGGTTTCTGCTGTGAGTAATCCCCCCAGCCAAGGTGAGATAATACCTACTTTATCTTTGTTACATGTCCCCATTCACGCAGCAAAACTTAAAAAAAAAGTAAAAATTTGCAGCTTACCTTTTTTAGATGCAGCTTAACCACTCTGGCAAGTACTATTACTTGCCAGAGGGGAAACAAACCTGCACCCATCAGTTTCTTATATATGTTGCTTGTCTACTGATATGGCTGTTATAAGTTAAGCTATGTCAGTTCCCTGGGAGGGAAATCTCTCCCTGTCCAGGTCTGCTCATTAGATTGGGAACCTACTTCTTTTTGAACATATACATAGATGCATGGCATGGTGTTTTCCTCGAATCTCCATTTTTAATAGATCAGGTGTTCATCCCATGGGCCGGTGGGCATTCCATTCCGTTTCCATTTTTCATGGTTTCGTCCGGTACCCCTTTGTTAGTATATTGTTTGGATACTTAGTACAAAACCCTACGTGTATCTTACATTCTTGGTCCTGAAGAAGTGGGGGATCCTGCGTAACGTGTAGACCAGTTACATGTGAATGCATGATTCGTGACTCTCAAGGGTTTCTTTTGTACAAATGTTTTTTTTTTAACACAATATATGTTTTCAACATATTTTATTGATTTGTAAACAATAAAATTGATATGTAAGTTTATATACTTTGTAGTTTATGTTCTCATTTGGCATACTCAAAGTCCCATTCCACTTTACCTCATTATGATTTTCAAAGTTCCACTAGTTTCTTTGCAAACAGATGCAGTTCACCAAAAGCCAGACAGAGGACAACAGAAGAAAATCTCCAACAGTGACGTAGAAAAGAGTCTTGATTAAAGAAAAAAAATCCAAGAAAAAACTATTAGCAAAATAATAAGTTAGGCTTTACCACAACTGAGCTGAAGACAAGACATCCGTCCTTTTAAGACACCAATAAAAATGGTATGTTGGTAGTAGGAGGGATTATGCTGGGCTAGCCAAAAGGTTTTTTTGTTTCCTGGTACCCAGTTCTCCTATAGGTGGCAGTATAACCGCAAAGTTAACGACTTTGTGTCCCTCAATAGATGCAAAAGACATATTTGCGTTAAGACAGAGTTTTCATAAAATATTTGACCGAATATGATGTGGGAGAGGAACCGGCGGGGTATCTCTCTACCCTTCCCAAACGTGAATATAGGAAATCAATACTGATTCAGTTGCTGAATGCAGCTAAATCCTGTATCCCAGGAAGATAGACGGAAGCAAGAATCATCTCCTAAAATCAGCCAGTGGCTCAGTAGAGTAGCAGATATTTTTTCCATGGAATGTATCACAGCTAACTGGGTAGGGAGAGAAGAGGAATGTAGGGTAAAATGGGCACAATGGTCTATATATATATACACAAGCGCAAGGGAATATGGTCAGATACTAATGGAAGAGAAATAAGATATGGAATCGGGATAGGTGTTTGCAGTTAGGAGGTTCATTAGTGGATCCCGGCTCTGTGTTGGTCTTTTGTAGGGTCGATGTGGAGGTATCCCCCCTCCCCTTCCCCTTTTTTTTTTTCTTTTTTTTGCTGTACGGATGGAAGGTTATGTACGTAGCATATGGACTCGGCTCTCTAAAAGTAATACGTCTAAATAAATATACAAGGACATGTATAGTCATATAGGTAGACAAGGCCCCGAAGATAGCCTTCATTTTACTTGGTGCCATGATCTGTGCAAAACAAACTATGCTGCAGAGATAGAATGTCAAGCCAACTGAAATATTTTATTTTTTCTTCAGGAAGACATATGAGGCTTATTGTCAATGAATTACTATTAAACAAAAACACAATAACATTCATAGGTTTGCTATACACTAAACCAATAGATTTTGGTTAAGTAAATCAAACTGTGCAGGACGGTATGGTTCTGTAGTGTGTGTATATAAACATGCTGGGTGCCATGGACATGCTGACCCTGTGACAGGACAACACTGCAGTATTAAGCAATTGTCAATAATACACAATTCAATTAAATGAACAGTGAGTGAATCATCCACCCAAAAAGGATTATACAGCCAATGTGTATTGAGAAAAGTCCCAATAAATGTGTAGACAAGCAAAAAAAAAAAGTACAGCTCTAATGCTCCTATCCTTGATATCAGCCAACATGACATGTAATGAACTTGTGCAGATTGTATAAAACAGTCCATCAAGCTACAATATTCTACATAAAAATGGCAGCTGATTGCATACAGGACACTGACTCCCTGTGACCAAAATGAAACCAAGGTAATGTAAGATGGCTTCAGCTCTGCTCTCCACCAAGAGGTCTGTAGGCATACTGTGCTAATGCTAAAAAAGAAAAGAAAAGCAGCAACCCTAAACCTACAATAAGGTGTAGTACAAAGTCATTTAAAAGGGGCTGCGCTAATAGCAAGGATACTACATATAAATTACTAGTATATAATAAACAAGATCAACCTAGCCACACTCATCTACTACAACTTACTGTGATCCTCCCTAGACAAGCTCGCCCCCCTCACTACACGCAGAATCAGGCCCTGGCCGCTACAACCCTGGCAAACGGACAACCCCAGAAGCCTTAGAAAACATAGCCGTGCTCTTGAGCATCTGTGGCATAAGACTAAGCTCCAAGAAGACTTCAAACATTACAAATACTATTCCTGCCTCCAAACTGCCAAACAGACCTACTTTATCACACTCATTAACACATTATCATCCAGTTTTCGTCAACTCTTCTCAACCTTTAACACTCTACTCTGTCCTCCACTGCCTCCACCCTCTAATTCACTCACTGCACAGGAGATTGCCAATCACTTACTAAGACTGATAACATTTGTGCGGAAATCTCCAATGCGTACAAACCACCCCCAAGTGATACAATCACTACTTTCTACATTCAACCCTGCCAGTATTAGTGAGGTTGCCAAACTTTTAATGAACACCCATCTAACCACCTGCCCCTGGATCCTGCTCCCTTGCAAATGCTACGCTCACCCTCCGACTCGATTCTACATTCCCTAACTCACATTTTCAACCTTTCCCTCTCTTCTGGCATCTTCCCAAAACTCTGTAAAACATGCCCTAGTCACCCCTATCCTTAAAAAGCCCTCACTGGACCCCACCAATATTAACAACCTGTGCCCCATCTGCCTACTCCCCTTCTCCACTAAACTCCTCGAAAGACTGGTCTACAACCAACTGAGTGACCATCTGACCATAAACAAACTTCATGATCCCCTTCAGTCCGGATTTCGACCCTCAACACTCTACAGAAACTGCTCTCCTTAAACTCACTAATAACTTCTAAAACCAATGGACACTATTTTGTACTACTATTCATGGACCTCTCTGCTGCCTTTGACAGTGGACCACCCCCTCCTCCTCAAAAAACTTCATGCCTTTGGTCTATGTGACTGTACTCTTCGCTGGTTCGCATCCTACCTATCCCACCGCTCTTTCAGCATCACTTACAACTCTACTTCCTCCTCTCCTCTCCCTGTCGGTGTCCCCCAAGGTTCTGTTCTTGGACCTCTCCTTTTCTCAATTTTCACCGCCTCCCTGGGTCAGTTGATTGCCTCCCATGGTTTTCAGTATCATCTCTACGCTGATGACACACAAATCTATCTCTCAACCCCCCAGATCTCTCCATCTGTCTCCTCACCAATTTACTAAGAAATATCAGCCTGGATGTCACATCACTTCCTCAAACTCAACCTATCCAAAACCGAGCTTATATTTCCTCCCCCACGTGCCACTTTCCCAGATTTCTCTGTCAAAATCAACAGCTCAACTATCAACCTGTCCCCCCATGCCAAAGTCCTAGGTTAATTTGGAGTCCAGGATTACACCTATCGGCCCCACAGCCAATCACTATCCAAAATTTGCTGCCTCAACCTCCGCAACATCTCCAAGATACGCCCCTTCCTAACCAATGACACCACAAAGCTTATAATCCACTCCCTGGTCATCTCTCACCTCGACTACTGCAACTCCCTCCTCACTGGCTTACCTCTAAATAGCCTATTCCCACTTCAGTCCATTATGAACGCTACCTTAAAAAACGCTCGGCATCTGCTACACCCCTGTCAATCCCTCCACTGGCTGCCACTCAACCAACATATTAAATTCAAGATACTAACAATAACTTATAAAGCAATTCACAACCTGGCCCCCAGCTACATCACTAACCTGGTCTCAAAATACCAACCAAATCAATCTCTTCACTCCTCCCAAGACCTCTTGCTCTCTAGCTCCCTTGTCACCTCATCCCATGCTCGCCTCTAGGACTTCTCCAGAGCCTCTCCCATCCTCTGGAATGCTCTACCCCAATCTGTCAGACTTTCTCCTACTTTGTCCACCTACAGATGATCCCTGAAAACTCATCCCTTCAGAGATGCCTATCTGGCTCCCACCTAACAACTGTACATTTATCTTCTCTATTAGCACATCCCCCACAGTTATTACCTCTTGACCTTCCCTCTTAGATTGTAAGCTCTAACGAGCAGGGCCCTCTGATTCCTACTGTATTTAAGTGTATTGTATTTGTACTGTCTACCCTCAAGTTGTAAAGCGCTGCGTAAACTGTTGGCGCTATATAAATCCTATATAATAATAAAATCCACACAACTGTAATAGAATAGCATAAATCCATGATATGTAAGTACGCGAATGATGACAATCCACAGTAACCAGAAAAAGAGAGCATAAAAAAGATCTCAATTGCCTATATATTAGGTATACATATACTCATGTAAATCAATAATCATACATACTTGAGTATGTAAACCATAGTGAATAGTTAATAATATTGGAGATATAACTTAGTTCATAGATGATGGAAATCCATGGTGCAGAGAAAGTTGTTGAATAAATGGACACCCAATGCTTCTATTGGTAAGCCAGTGTGTAATGGTCCGCCACTAAGCAGTAAAGCCACTCACCAGATGTAAGCGCGATAGGGCTTTGGCTTCTCACCCGGCCAGGGTCCCACCAGGGGATGTAGAGGACTCCTCTCAAAGGGTATTGCCCAAAGGGGGCTTGCAGCTCATTCCTTTTCCTTTCCATATGTACACGTGGCCAGATGAGACTGGTTATTAATTGAGTGGATGTGAGCAGAGGACAGGTAAAACAACAGGCACAATCTGACCACTCTAATAATATGTGGTTATGGCTCTCTTGTAAGCCTTCAGTTCAAAGTGGTAGTAAAGCCCACTTTGTGATTTTTCTATAAGGCTTACCTGTAGGTAAAATGAATATCTCCTAAACATGCATTGTTTAGGAGATATTCACCCTGGATGCAGCCAGTGATGTCACTGTCGCATGCGCTCTGAAGGTCCGGCATACGGTGCCAAACCTTCAGAGCTTTGTACCCGAAACCGAGGGCTCCCACGTTACATGCACGGGAGTGACAGCATCGCTTAAAGCGGGAGAAAGACCAGAGGAAGATGTCAGCCCTCTGAGTAGCGGTGACATTGTGCTTTGTGACAGAGGGCTTTGTTCTAAGGTAATTGCCTTACAGGTGTTTTTCTTTTTTTAAACTGCCGAGGGTTTACTACCGCTTTAATCACTGTGGGGTGGCAGGTTAGGAGTGCAGGGCACCTTTGGATTCAGATGGTTGCAGTGACACATTTCCTTGGATTCTCTGCACAAACCACCTTTTGCATAATTTCTGGGTAGGTGATTTGCTTACTGTTCACATTATTTAATTGAATTTTGCATTATTGACAAATGTTAAATTTGTTTCTTTAGCACTGCGCTGTTGATTTTTTTTTTTATAATTTATTGTTTATCCAATATTGTGCCAGCTGCTTCTTGTTTGTGCTATCATATTTTACCATAAGCACAGTTTTGCCAGTGTTAAGCAATTGTTTGTAGGTAAAAGGTCTTCATCAGTTCACAGTTCAACGCTCTTCATGGAAGATGATTCAGCTGTAGAAAAATATCAGTTTAGAATTCGGCTGGTTGTACTGTACAGAAGTTGCAGTTTTTTTTGTAGACTAAAATTTCCCAACATATTCTGGACATTATAATGGTTAAGGGATAATGACGTTTTTTTTTTTTCAGAAAGCAGAGCCTGTGTGTAATAATAAAATACTGTATGGTTGCAGTGTACTGTATATAACATTACATTATACAATAGATAGATACGTTTTTGTTAACACATATTCATACCTTAAATTCAGTAAATAAAAAGGATTTATTAAGTATTTTTGTATTACAGAATTAAAAACATTTTAACAAGTCTGTAAAATATGTAAACAGGGATATCCTACCTTATTAAAAAAAGTAGTAGACTGGTGTAAATGTTAACGTTATGTATAACGTAAAAAAAATTATTCCATCCTATAGGGACAAATGTATAAAATGTCTGAACAATTTTACAAAAATTAAGACATT
>BLSH010071091.1:197701-214067 GCA_018402905.1 Glandirana rugosa | reverse complement strand
CTATGGAGATTTTTAAGTACCAAAGTTTGGCGCAATTCCACGAGTGTTCGCAATGTTAAAGCATGACATGTTGGGTATCAATTTACTCGGCGTAACATCCTCTTTTACAACATACAAAAAAATTGGGCTAACTTTACTGTTTTGTATTTTTTTAATTCACTAAACTGTTTCTTTTCCAAAAAAAAAACGCGTTTGAAAAATTCATGCGCAAATATCGTGTGATATAAAAAGTTGCAATGATTGCCATTTTATTCCCTAGAGTACCTGCTAAAAAAACATATATAACGTTTGGGGGTTCTGAGTATTTTTCTAGCAAAAAAATGATGATTTTTACATGTAGGAGAGGAGTGTCAGAAATGGCCCGGTAAAGGAAGTGGTTAAATATGAGATCTGCAAAAAAAATAAATAAATAATAATTTGAAAAAATGACACTGCAAAAAAAAAAAAAAGCATGGGCCCTTTAAGACCGTTGGGCTGAAGTGACTTGTGACGTAATTTCCGCCCTGCCATGTTATGGAGCCGAGTGATCGGCATCAGCCGCTCACGGACACTGGGGGGAGAGGAACCTGCTGGCGGGTCCGGTAAGCAGCGGAGATGACCGGAAAGCAGCGGGGGGCACCTCTCCCGCTGCTGATAAAAGTGATCTCTTTTATCAAACACAGAATTGCCTGCTGAAAAAAAAGATATCTGAATGGTGCCTGGAGCTGCAGGTACCATTCAGATATCCAGGCTCAAATCCAGGCTCATGTGCAGAGGGTCTTGAAGGGGAACTCCCGCACAAATTTAAGAAAAAAATTTGCGTGGGGGCCCTTCAGTCAGGTATGGATTTTAAGGGAAACCCCCACGACAAAAAAAACGGCGTAGGGTCCCCCCCAAAATCCATACCAGACCCTTAAACGTATGGGTGCTTTGGGGCAGAGGGGGCCCGGCACCCCCCACCCCAAAGCACCTTTTCCCCATGTTGTTGTCCCTCCCCCCCTGTCGGAACTGAACTGAGTTATGCCTATGTAAGCAAGGCTTATCTTAGTTCTCCATGTTTTACTAAAGATCAGCAGGTGCTGGAGGACATTGATCACAGCAAAAGCGGCCTGCCAGTGGCTGCGTATGCATGTCCCCTGCAGGCAGAAATGCAGAATCACGTACACAGTGGATCGAGAAAGTCTACACACCCCTGTTAAAATGTCAGGTTTCTGTGATGTAAAAAAATGAGACAAAGATAAATAATTTCAGAACTTTTTCCACCTTTAATGTGAACTATAAACTGTAAAACTTTATTGAAAATCAAACAGAAATATTTTAGGAGAGGGAAGTAAAAATAAACAACTAAAATAATGTGGTTGCATAAGTATGCACACCTTCTTATAACTAGGGATATAGCTGTGTTCAGAATTAAGCAATCACATTCAAACTCATGTTAAATAGGAGACACCTGCCATCATTTAAAGTGATTCTGATTAATCCCAAATTAAGTTCAGCTGTTCTAGTAGGTCTTTTCTGACATTTTCTTAGGTCCATCCTACAGCAAAGGCCATGGTTCGCAGAGAGCTTCCAAAGCATCAGAGGGATCTCATTGTTAAAAGCGATCAGTCAGGAGAAGGGAACAAAAGAATTTCCAAGGCATTAGATATACCATGGACCACAGTGAAGACCGCCATCATCAAGTGGAGAAAATATGGCACAACAGTGACATGAAGCTGCCAAGAGGCCTACAGCAACAAAGGAGCTGCAGGAACATCTGGCAAGTACTGGCTGTGTGGTACATGTGACAACAATCTCCCGTATTCTTCATATGTCTGGGCTATGGGGTAGAGTGGCAAGACGGAAACTTTTTCTTATGAAGAAAAACATCCAAGCCCGGCTAAATTTTGCAAAAAACACATCTGAAGTCTCCCAAAAGCATTTGGGAAAATGTGTTCTGGTCTGACGAAACAAAAGTTGACTTTTTGGCCATAATTCCGAAAGATATGTTTGGTGCAAAAAGAACACTGCACATCACCAAAAGAACACCATACCCACAATGAAGCAAGGTGGTGGCAGCATCATGCTTTGGGGCTGTTTTTAAGGGGCCTTAGTCAAGGTAGAGGGAATTATGAACAGTTCCAACGGTCAATATTGGCACAAAACCTTCAGGCTTCTGTTAGAAAGCTGAACATGAAGAACTTCTAGCATGACAACGACCCAAAGCTTACATCCAAATAAACAAAAGAACGGCTTTGCCAGAAAAAGAGCCCTAGTAATCTGACAGATTTGGAGTGTTTTTGCAAAGAGTGGGCAAATAATGCTGATAAGACTCATACCCAAAGAGAGTGCAGTCATAAAATCGAAAGGTGCTTCAACAAAGTATTAGAGTATTAGTTGGGGGGGGACGGTTTAAAAAAAAAAAAATGGCAGTAGCTTTGCGGTGAGTTTTTCAGCTTTATTGCACTGGCTCACAAAATGTTAAAAAACCCCTGGTGAGCCACGTTTATCAGCATTTCAACAGCTGAAAAAGTTGCCTCAGAACCCATAACAGCCTACGAGTGCATGAGCACCTAGGATAACATGATGGGGAGTTTATTGACTGTAGAAAAAAAATCTGAAGCCAAAAACAGCAGCTGCAAAAATGTCCAAAAACATCCTGTGTGCATGAGGCCTAAGGCCTCATACACGGGCATTATTAACACCGCATTTTTGAGCTGTTTTTACAGCTTAAGAATGCCACACCATGTTATTCAATGGCCTCATGCACACATTGACATTTTTGAGCTGTAAGTGGCGTCGGAGTTCTTAAGCTGTAAATCTAACGCAGGACCTGCGCGTTCCGAAGCTGAAATGTTAGAGTGTTTTCAACGTTGAGCCGGCAAAACGCTCAATAAGGCGCATTAGCAACGTTAACCAGAGTTTTAAAAACTGTAATATGTTTAAATATGTGACAGCTCACTTAAACAGGAAATTCCTGTATAAAAATTACCCAAATGTCCTTTACCCACCTGTGGAATAGTGGGTTGGATAGAGGAGCGATAGAGGACAGCAAGAGGGCTACTAGTGTCTCCCAGCCTGAGCTCATAACAGCAGTGCAGGCTCACTCTGAGCTGTGGGACCTGGGTCACCCACAACATGGAAACCACATCCTGAAAGAGAAACTCTGGATGGACATTTGTTCATCCATCACCCTGGGGTGGAATGCGATGACCCCGAAACAACAGCAGGATACAAGTGAATTTTCATGGAATACCTGTTCTGTTCAGAATATATATCCCCAATTACCTCGTCCCCATGCCACCGAGCATACCTATCATAATCTGTAACTAATAAAAACATTTTTCATTGACAAAAAATAGTGTATGATTGTTTTTATTTGGATAGGATGTACAATAGCACACCTTTGCGCTCTGCATGGGACAAACGTATGCTGAGCTCAAATGGAGCTAGCATGTGTTTGCCTCATGCAGAATGAAAAGAAGCACTGTTCTTTCTGCATGGGGCAAACGTATGCTGAGCTAAATTTTTTTAGATGTAATCTACTAGCCATGCCACCGATCAATCAGGTGATATAAAAAAATTGGGTAAATTGATTGCGGATTTGTCATGACCCATGCCGTTGTAGGCAAGTCCATGAATTTAACACAATGGCTTGGGTTTCTGGGCTCAGGTTCCACGCTGCTCCTGTCATTGTCCCTCAGAAAATTGTGAAGAAGGCGGCATGCCAGGACCATCTTGATTGTGTTGTCAACATCAAGTTGCACGGAGGACAGCAAAACCCTCCATTTTGCTGTGCAGACAGCAAACGTACCACACGGCGTGCACAACTGAGCCTGTCATTAAATATTTTTTTTTCACGACTGAGGCCAGTGCCACTATATGGCCTCATCAGGTTTTCGGACAGTCTGAAGGCCTCGTCAGCTACCATCACCAATGTCAAATTTGGTTCATCTGTGCAGAGTAGAGGCCTGCATGTCTGGAATGTTCAGGCTTCCCTCATGATATTCGAGCTAGTTTTACCCCTGGGATATTTCGGTAGGAGTCACCAATAGTAATTTAACACGTACATGTAGAATATTAGTTGTATAGATTTTATTGAAGCATTAGTTAAAAATGTTAAAAATGTGACATGGATAAAAACAGAGCAATTACAGGTTATACCACAATTAAAGTACCCGGAGCAAATAAGTAAACAGTAAGTATAGTCACGCTAGCAAATAATTTTGTTGGAGAGTCCCGACAGGTTTAGGAAACTTTTGTTTCCTAGTCTTTTCCTTCTTCAGGGGATATATAGCGTGTGTACTTTTACAATATACAAATCCCCTTGAGTTCTGACTCACTCACCCAGTGGCTAGAACCCTTGGTGGCCCATATGTGGCTAAATCTACATGTCTTTTTTTGTAACTGAATTTTAAAAGTTTTTTTATAGAATATGTGTTGTAGGCATTTCTTTGCCCTGGTGTAACAAATAAAGTCTACAAAAAACTTTTACCCAGCATGCCTATAAAGTCCATTTTTCTCCTAATAGTTATATATTGTGTAAAACATCCACATTATACAATAGGCAAATGAAGTTTTTCTCATTGGCACGTATACAGTGCAGAAGATACATTGCAAAAACATAGACCAATATTTTCTTGCTATGCCCATATTATAACAGGGTTTTGTTTCACAATAAGACTATGTAGAGTACTTTAGATATATGGTACACATAATATTATTCCTTGTACCCCATCACAGGAGTAAGGACTGATGTATGGCAATCCTAATGCAGATAACAGGAAACAAAGAATGAGGAATCACATTCAAACAGCAGCCGGCAAATGTTACTTACATAACGTTTGTAGTGCTGTATGTGTTCCCAGCCAGAGCCTCTCATTGGGGGAGGGGAGAGGAAGAGGGAGAACTGAGAAGTGGTGTATCCCTTTGTATCATATAATGTGTCCATCACCTCCACAAACACCCCAAGTATAATCCCAGGTGGGTTTAAATCGGTCAGGTTTATTCCAAGAGACCCACACAGCTGAAACAACTGATTAGGTTTGTAATTCCCCTGGGTAGTGTTTAGTTGGAAGGAGGCCAACTAGGGAGTATGGGGTCAATGGGATAAACAATCCAAAGTTATAGGTTTATTCCCAAATGGGAGAGAGGGGAAGGAGGAAAGATTAGAGGGGGAGGGGAGGGGTGGAGGACACAGGAGGCAGGGTGCAGTAACCACAAATTAGGATTAAAGATGTCTCTTCATAAAGTGGTATCAATTATGTTGCTGCAGAAAAGACAAAAGGAAAGGAAAGAGTATTAGAGTCCAATGTGATAGCTTAGAGATGATTCAAGTCTTGTTTGCCTGTGTAGGCACTCATGTATAGAGGGGGTACTGACAGTAGTCGTCCCTGCAGTCATGTATGTGCCTCCATCATGGCATCCAATGGCCGAGAATGTTGGGGATATATATACCCCCATGAAACATACCAGCTGGCAACATACTAATGATATCCCTGATATCAGGTGGTGCACTGGAGAAATGAGTGCGTGTCTCACAGCGCTCCTCATGGCTTCCGGGTCTGCGCCGTGTGAGGTATTTCCACCGAAAGCCGTCGTACGTTCATGCCGTCAGACGGCCTAGATGTGCGCAATCGCCATCTTGAGTAATGGACCGTCTTTCATATCGGCGCCACAGTGACAGACATCTATGGGCAGTCTATGACTTTGACCACAAAGACAGACTAGCAGTGGGGCGAGTCGTGGATTACCCAATCAGAAACAGTTGGGAAGAGGGCGGGGAACCAGGCCAGAAGGCTTCAACCGCTCAACTGCCACCTAGTGATTGCATCAAATTAGTGAGTTGTAGGCAAAGTAGAAAACAGGAAAGGAGGGAAAAAAAAAAAAAGAGGGGAAAAAAAGGAGGGAAAAAGAAGGGAGGGGAACCCCACAGCAACACACCAACCAACCCCAAATGCAATAACGTCTCCCTAAGCGCCAGATTGATTTGGAAAAACATATGAAGTGAAAGGATCAACAGAATTTGAGAGAATTTTAGTAAGATAGTGGCGTTGGAATTGTAGTTGGATATATATGGGAAAATGTCAGCCTACCAAATTGGTAGTTAGTCCCATAATGGTTGGGAATTGTGTACATTATATATATCCTTAACCAAACTAGTGGTGGCCTAATATTACTTACACTGCGGATAATCAAAATTATAGATCCTTATCGAAGCCACCAGAGGAGAAGCCCTGTAAAAGGGCTTGAAGTTAAGGCCTTGGTTCAACCCTGGTGGTGATACAGCATCTAAGTTAATAGTTAGTTAGTTTGTTGACTTCTCCCCGAGGGGCAGGGTGTATGTGATGGCTTCCCTCATGAAGACGACTTCCGAATGCCAATTTCCAGAAAACGTGGGCGTCCCCTTGGCTGCCAAATGCTCCCAAATGGACAAAAAGGAATTTAAGATTGGCATCAGCCAATGCCAGCAGTACCACGGAAAAATATTTCTTATAATTAAAGTAATAAGATCCAGAGTTGGGAGGCTTCTTCACCCGGATGTGTTTCCCGTGGGCTCCAATGCAATTCGGGAACTGCGTCTTCTCCCAGAACACACAACAGAATTCACAACAGATTCCCAGATTTGTTCGGTGGGCTCCGGCATCACTACTGCATGCAGATCCTCCCATATTGCCACACAGGTAGAACTGATTATCAGAGATGTCGTTGCAACTCCAAAGAGGAAATAGTGGTGAAGGGAAATTAAATTCGGTCCTGTGGCAAGGAACCCGATATAACATAAAAATGATAGAATGTTTAGCTAAAAACTGCATAAAAATAAAAAGTCATACCCCTAACCCTATCCCCAAACCCCTATTCCCTAAAGCATACCCCTAACACTGTCCCCTATCCCCTAAACCCTAGCCCTGACCCATATTCTCTATAACCATACCCGCTAAACCATAGGTGCACTTATTACTAAAATTTCACTTACCGTAGTGTCACTAGAAGCCTGACACAGAACGCTGCATTTCGATGTACAATCTTGGGCGCAGCTTCTCCAAGAGCTCATAAAAACACGCGACCAACATGCGTGTAAAATTAAAAAATTTGTCAGGATGTATGCACAGTTGTGAAAACATCTGCGTGAAGTACCCCACTGACAGCAACTGGGATACCAGGGGATGGGTCCAGAAGCAACATCCCCTGCTTCTTCTCTCCTCCAACTGCCTCCTTCTCCACAAGATGATAAGCAGATTGCTTCATCGATCTCCTGGACAACAGGATCCCATCATAAAAATATCCGAAGAAATCGCAAAATCCAACAAACTAAACTCTCACCTCTCTCTCTCCAACCAAAATAGCACAGTCACATGATATCTAACGTTTTTTATTTGTTTTCGGTGGCATTGTGGGTAATTTGGGAGTGGAAAATAGCAGAGGGATGTATTTAAAAAAAAAAAAACCGCGACTTAGCGCTGACTCTCAATAACACCAATGCAAAACGCTGATGAAATCGCTTTTTGACGCCGTTTTTTTACCAACGTTACAGTTGTTTTTGCATAACACCTGTGTATATGAGACCAAAAGGTAGAAAAAGTTCTGAAATGATTTATTTTTGTCTCATTTTTTTACATCACATAAACCTGACATTTTATTAGGGGTGTGTAGACTTTCCACTGTATATACACGTGATTCTGCCCAAAGTTGCCACACTGTAGCAGTAAAAAAAGTACTATAGGGCGGTCAGCAAATGGTTAATAGAAGAAGCATCATATTGTTTCATGAGGATTTCATTTTTACTTCATAGTATCTTTTTAACAGATTGATGCATATGAGGTTGTAATTTAGTTTTAAGGTGTGTGGCACTATTTGATACACTGCATATTAGTGGAAGTGGGATGCACATTACAGTGTGAACAGAAACTATTAACTATTCATCTGCATACTAGTTGCAGGTCAATGACTCTATAAATATTATAGCAACTGAATTGGCACGACAGTCAGGCAATAAGAATTTTTGCAAGGAAAGGTCAAAAATGACAGCTGGTTTTAATCAAGATTTTTTTTAACTCAACCACAAATTACAAGTTCTCCCGTTTACCATCTACAGTCAAAATGTAAATCATAGATATCCTCATTGCATTTCAATTATTTCAGCCTAATCCCTTTAATCTGAACTATCTTGAAGTTTGTAAACTTACTTTATGAAAATCACCACACATTTAATTCCTTGAATTCTGTGACACAAATTGTCTCCCTGTGAGTAGGCACTGAACTACAGAGGTGCTGAGAAAACTGAATGGAGTTTCAGGAGGAGGATTCAGTACAGGAATCGCTTCTTGCAGGCAGCAAGTTACCATGGGTTAAGTAGTCCTAATTAATTGATAGTAAAAAGCAGAGCATGCAGGAAATACAGGAAGTTGTGGAAAGAGATGACCAACAGACAGGCAGCACTCACGAGCAAGGAGATTTTTTTTTAACCCTTTTGCTGCCAGGTCCGTACGGACCTAATTTCTCCCTTCTGCTATAAGCTCATGGTCATGAACTTATACCATAATTGCTCAGCAGATGTTGCTGAACAAACTGATAGCTCTGATCAGTGGCTGATAAGCCACTGATCAGAGCAATTTACCTAAAATGTGACACCCCCCGCCGCTGTTCAGCGGCTGTGTCTCCCGCCCCCACCACTCGTCTATGCCAGCATCTAAAGTGCCCCCACCCTCACTCTAACTCTCCCTTACACTGCCTTACCCTTCCTGCTCTGATACCCCCGCCTCCAGCATCGATCACCCCCCCTCGCAAACTCTGATCCCTCTGTGACTGTCAGATTCTCTCCTCTGCCCTCCCGCCAGCTATATGTCTTGCAGGGCAGCCACAGAAGGAACAACTTGCAGAAAGATAACCCCCAGTGCTTATGGGGCTCTCCCTCTAGTACCCCCCACCTCCCTAATGCCACCTGCCCTGCAGCTTCTAGCCGGCTCTACCACCTCCCCCTCCAGCCGGCTTTCCGCACTGCAGGGCAGGCACAGAGTGATCCTTATGTTTTTTTAAATACACCCCCCTGATGTTTTGACTCTCCCTTCAGTGCTCTTTCACCTCCCCGATGTCCGGGCACCCCTTCCGTGCTGCTAGCTGGCTCTCCCTCCTTCCCTTCCGCCAGCTACAGCCGCTGACAGAACGCGGTCAGCATGGAGGGCGGTGTTTCGGGGGGAGAGGGAGGGGTGTCTGGCGCATGGCAAAACATGTGTTTTACCAGCCCCCTTCCTTTCCTTAAAGAATGCAGCCTGCATTCTTTCATCACTGGCACATAGTAAACTGTGTTTACTATGTGTCAGTTTGTGAATGAAACAATGTTTCATTTTATGAATCTATACAATCTCCTTATGCATTCATATAAAGCGCAGCTCAGGCTGCAGAGAAAGGGACTGTCTTTAGAGACAATCCGTCTTAAGGCGCGACTTTGCTAGACAATTTGTACGCAATTTCAGTGCGACTTAAAGCGACCTCCATGACAGGCGACTTTGCCTGTGGCCAATCAGAGAAGGGAGGGAGGGGGTTGCCTGGGCAATTCGTGGGGAGTACCTGTGTAAATTATTTTCTTTTTCCTGTAAAGTCACTTCAATATAGATGGGGATCCGACTTGGAGGTGACTTCCATTGAATTCTATGGGCACAAGTCGGGCAGAAGTCACCTTGAAGTAGTACAGGAATCTTTTTTTGAAGTCGGAGCGACTTCAGTAGTGTACATTAAGACAGCTCGCATTCACTTGAATGGGATTTCTTATGTCATGTGACTTGGGGCGACACTGAGTCGCTGCAGTGTGAACCGAGCCTTAGTCCCTTTCTCTGTTTCAAAAAAGAGACAGAGGCCTGTCTCTCCAAAACAACTCCCCTCAAAAAAAGTATTCAAAATAAAAAGATGTAAAAAAAAAAAAATAGTAAGGGTAGATTTAGACATGTGTCTACCCACATCTGGATCAAGCTTCAGAGGCTACTGACAGATTGTGAGGAAGCAATGTGATGCCTCCTCATCGCCAGCTTTAACCCCATTTTACCAACAAATGTACCACAACCACATGCATTGCACAAGTTTGCGGCGCTTCCCCTTGACATGAATGTGCAGTGTTTGGCGGAAGACATTGATTCAAGTTGGGTCAAGTTTGCCGCAGATGCAAAGCACCGTGGCATCAGCACCCTGTCCACTGCCTATTACAGCTTAAAGCAGAGCTCTACCCAAAAGCGGAAGTTCCACTTGTCTGCACCCTCCCCCTCTCCACTGCCACAATTGACACCTTTTGAGGGGGAGCTCCCACTTCTAGGGTACCCACTCCTACTTCCAGGTAAGATCGCAGCGGCAATATATGAAGCTTTTTGGCGCTCCTCTGCCCCCCTGCAGCCTACTGAGACACCCACAGAAGAATGCAAGACCATTCACAAAGCGCAACTCGCTCATGCGCAGTAGGAAACTGACTGTGAAGCCAGAAGCCTTCACTGCCGGTTTCCCTTAGTGAAGATGCCAGCACCTGCACCTGAAGCCGATTCTTCTGCTGAAATCACTGGGTCCCTGGACAGGTAAGTTTCCTTGTATGAAAAGTCAGCAGCTACAGTATTTGTAGCGGCTGACTTTTTCTTTTTAGGGGGGAGACCGGAGCTCCTCTTTAGGGTCGGGGGGGTGTTTGGCAGGCTCCAAAGACACAGCTCAACCGCACATTTTTGCCGCCCCCAACCACAAGTCTAAACAAGACCAAAGGCCTTGTTCACGCAGAGCATACTACAGCAAGGCCATGTTTAGCTGCACAGGTGTTCCGTGCATCCAATGCAGGCAATCCCATTGATATCAATTGGGACACAGCGGCTGCATAAGCAGTCCCATTCATATAAATTGGTTGATTGATTTGATAAACATTTGCGCAAATACCGTGCAGCCTTAACAATCAGTAACACCTTATTTTTATTCTACTGGTCGTGCTTTCAGAAAATATATGTTTTTTTTACAAACTCTGAAAGCTATAAGTGAAAAATCAAAAGGCAATGGAAAAATTGCAAAAATGGTCTGGCCACCTGAAATTTAAAAGTGAACACAGGACCTGACAGTGAAATGGTTAAATAAGCTTATATTAGATTTTCAATAATGACTACTGTTATGATTCTGATGTTCTAAATAAAAAAGTGAATGCTGTGATCATAGATTTCCTTTAACCACTTGCCGACCAGCTGCCGCCGTCATACGGCGGCAAGTTGGCTTGTTCCCGCAAATTGCCGTAGTTGTACAGTGGTTGTGGGAACGTGTAGTGTGGGCGCGTGCTCACTGGCTAGCGGGGGAGCCAGTCAGCGGGTGAGGCGGACTATCTATGTCCGCCGGCCACCCGCGATCACTCCCAAGACACTGCAGAACGGGGATTTGTGAGTGTGAACAAACAGATCCCCGTTCTGACAGGGGAGTTGAGAGAGATAGTCTGTTCCCAGTGATCGGAAACAACGATCTCTCTCTTCCTCCAGGCAGCCCAGCCACCATACAGTTAGAAACACCACAGAGGGAACACACTTAACCCCTTGATCGCCCCCTTAGTGTTAAACCCTTCCCTGCCAGTGACATTTATACAGTAATCAGTGGCTGTTTTTAGGTCTGATCACTGTATAAATGTCATTGGTCCCAAATAAAGTGTCAAAAGTGTCCGATCCGTCAGCCGCGATGTCGAAGTCCCGCTAAAGATCGCATTACTAGTAAAAAAAATATATAATAAAAATGCCATAAATCTATTCCCATAGATTGTAGACGCGATAACTTTTGTGCAAACCAATCAATATACGCTTATTGTGATTTTTTTTTACCAAAAATATGTAGAAGAATATATAGAAGCCTAAACTGAAGAAGAAATTACTTTTTTTAAATTTTTTGGGGGATATTTACTATAGCAAAAAGTAAAAAATATAGTTTTTTTTTTTCAAAATTGTCACTTTTTTGTTTATAGCGCAAAAAATAAAAAACGCAGAGGTGATCAAATACCACCAAAAGAAAGCTCTATTTGTGGGGAAAAAAGGACATCAATTTTGTTTGGGTACAACGTTGCACGACCGCACAATTGTCAGTTAAAACGATACAGTGCCGTATCGCAAAAATGCTCTGGTCAGGAAGGGGGTAAATCCTTCCGGGGCTGAAGTGAGGAAACACACACTTTTTCATCATGTAATTACTTACTGTATAGCTGCATAGTAGAATGTTCCAAGCCAGACGCTGGATGTCAGTACATGGACTGTAAGCATAACTTTCCCATATTGTTTAAAAGTTTTTTTAAATCTCTGGACAAGGCCTATGGATTTATCTTGCAGTGGATCTCCCTCCTCCACAGCTGCATCGGGATGATCTTTTGTGGACAGTGTTTCCTTACTGCTGAGTGTACCCTCATCCTTAGGAGATAAAGCACTATGGTTTTCCTTATGCTGTGAAGAATCTTGCCCGGGAGATGAATGAAGCCAATGCTTTTGTCCATTAGATACTAAAATCTGGCTTTCATATTTTGGTAAAATAAGGCATTTTCTCTGATGTGTACAGGCTCGTAATGACAATGTGGAAATGGAGTTTATACTAGATGGATTACATCTCAGATGTAAAGTCCTTAGAAGAAACATGCTTAAAACAAGCCTAAATGTAAAAGAAATAACAAATATTAGATTGCCACGACACAGAACATGCAGTCCAATGTGATCATACATCAACCTCAATGTAATGTTACAATCTGATTGTACACGCTCCTTTAAATCTACCAATAACTATGTAGGCCTGCCTGATTGGAGAGAAATTGATTGGATAGATTGAGTCGGTCCTCATATTACATAGTCTGGGCAAATCTAATGTAGACTGTACAGTCAGATTGTAATGTATATGGTCACCCTATTAAGACTCCACCTTGGCCTCCCCAAAATCTGTACTTTTACTGGAACCAAAAATGCCTCATTTACGGTTTTACAGATCAAATAGTAGCGATGCAGGTATGTTGCACATAAACCTTTGCTCAATGCTGCCAACCAAACCTGATGACCATCAGCACCAAAGATTAAAAGGGTTGCAAAGGCAGAAGTTTTTTTTTTATCTTGATGCATTCTATGCATTAAAGTGGATGTAAACCCGATTCATGAAATTTGAGCTAGGCACATCTATCTGCAAGGTTTTCTTATCTCTCTCTTCCAAGCCCCGTGCCTCTTAGCTGTCTCTTCCTCCATAGGTCTGTTATCAGCCTGACAAGTTTCCGACACATTATAAGAGCAGCCAGAGTTTTGTGCTGGGGAGGATGCTATAAATAGATTAGCAGAGCTCTGGACAATACAAGGGAGAGCTGAAAATCTCTACCTATGAGGAGAGGGGGTGTGTGCCTTTCCTCCAGTCAGCTGTCTTGGCTGTGTGCCCAGACTTCTCTGTAGTTCTAAGCAGGAAGAGAAAAAATGTTAACATGATCTTCACTCTCTAAAGGTTAAATACAGATGAAGACAGCAAATATACATGTAAAACCTATATAGGGAGGTTTGTTTCATCTCTGTGTATCATCTGAGGCTGTTTACTTCACTGGGTATATGGAGGGTTTACATCCACTTTAACCACTTCAGCCCTGGAAGGATTTCTCCCTTTAGGACCAGAGCACTTTTTGTGATTCGCCACTGCGTCTATTAACTGACAATTGTGCGGTCGTGCGACGTACCCAAACAAAATTGACGCCCTTTTTTCCCCACAAATAGAGCTTTTTTTTGGTGGTATCTGATCACCTGTGTGTCACTTCTGATCACCGTAATAAACAAAGAGCGACAATTTTGCAAAAAACCCCATATTTCTTACTTTTTGCTACAATACATATCCTAAAAAATATATATAAAAAAAATATTTATTCATGAGTTTTGGCCGATATATATTCTTCCTCATATTTTTGGTAAAAAAAAAAATCACAATCAGCGTATATTGATTGGTTTGCGCAAAAGTTGCCACGTTTACAAACGATGAGAATTAATTTATGGGGTTTTTATTTTTTACTAGTAATGGCAGCGATCTGCAATTTTTAACGGGACTCTGATATTGCGGCAGACATGTCAGACACTTTTGACATTTTTTTGGGACCATTGACAGTTATACAGCAATCAGTGCTGTGTAAATACAGATTACTGTGTAAATGTCACTGGCAGGGAAGGGGTTAACACTAGGGGGCGATCAAAGGGTTAACTGTGTTCCCTGGATAGTGTTTCTAACTGTATGGGGGCTGGGCTGACTGGGGGAGGAGAGTGATTGCCGCTCCCATTTACAGGGAGCATACGATCACACTCCTTCTCCCCCTGTCAGAACGGAGATCCATTGTTTACATACACGATTCTCCGTTCTGTCACTGAGGGGGAGCGATCACGTGTAATGGGCGGACAGAGTCTACCCTACCGGCTCCCCCTCTACACAGTGAGCGCACACCCAAGATCTCGCAGTTTCCTTCAGGTGACGGTGGTTTGCGATATCGAGCCAAGTTTCGGCAACTGGTTAAGATAAAAAGCCTTCTGGATGCAGCAGCCCTCCTCAGCCCCCCCTAATACTTACCTGAGGTCCCTCTCTGTCCAGCAATGTGCACGAGTTTCTCAGTCGTTCGAGATTCTCCTTCCTGATTGGCTAAGACACAGCAGCGCCGCCATTGGTTACTGCTGCTGTCAAAGTCAGCTGGTTAATCAGGGGAGAGAGGGGGCGGGGCCGAGCTACATGTCTGAATGGACACAGGGAGCTGTGACTCAGCTTGGGTGCCCCATAGCAAGCTGCTTGCTGTGGGGGCACTGAACAGGAGTTCTCATAGTGGGACAGGACTTCTCTCATAGTGCTTTACCTCACTTTAAACTTAAACTGAGTCATCTTACATGTGCTTTTTGTAGATATATCATAGCATCCGCTCCTGAAGAAGTGTTGTATACACGAAACGCGTCGGGCATTCAGGATGTGGCTTCATGCCAAATGGGATCTTTTCTATGACCCATTCACATCTACATCTATTATTATTTTTATTACTCATATACCAATCAATTTTTCGTTTGTGCCGCCTAGTTTTGTTATATATGTGTGTGTGTATTTATTCAATCTTATTTTCAACTCATATTCCTTGATGTTGTCAATTTTATAGAACCATGTACAGATATGAGCCATGACACTACTGCTATGCCTTTGAGCTTGTACAATTATTTGAACAATTATTTCTTATATGTACTGTATGCACTTCTGTCAATAAACATGTTCATACGTTTTTACCTCATGGGTTAACTGCCTCATTTAAAGTCCCAACTGCCTTTGTTTTTTGTCACTGAACCCGGGATGGAGACACGTCTCTGGACGTGCCTCATTTAAAGTCCCAAATAACCCCCCTCTTATTTCATAGCAAGTTGCTTGCTGTGGGGGCACTGAACAGGAGGGAGGGACCAGGATTACAGAAGAGGCACCCGAGAAGAGGAAGATCCGGGCTGCTCTGTGCAAATCCATTGCAACTGAGCAGGCAAGTATAAAAGGTTTGTTATTTTTATAGGTAAAAAAACAAGACTTTACAATCACTTTAGACAACTGCTCCGATTTGTGGACCATACTACTGCTGAAGGACAGTAAAGTGCTGTTTAGAGCTAAAAAATAAGACAATGGTTAGCCATATTGTGAAAGATAATGTTACGCCGAGTAAATTGATACCCAACATGTCATGCTTCAAAATTGCGCTCGCTTGTGGAATGGCGAGAAACTTTGACACATAAAAATCTCCATCGGCGAAGTTTAAAAATTCTTACAGGTTACCAGTTTTGAGTTAAGAGTAGGTCTAGAGCCAAAATTATTGTTCTTGCTCTAACGATCGCGGCGCTACCTCACATGTGTGGTTTTTACAGTTTTCACATGCGGACGGGGCTTATGTATGCATTTACTTCTGCGCGCCAGCTTGGCAGGATGGGGCATTTTACTTTTTTTTTTCTTATTTTAACTTTTTATTTTTACACCGTCCTTTAAATAAAAAAAAAAAAAATTGATCATTTTTATTCCTATTACTGTACAAGACATGTAAACATTCCTTGTAATAGAAAAAAAGCGTGCCAGGACCTCTTAACCACTTCCTTACTGGGCACTTAAACCCCCCTCCTGCCCGGACCAATTTTTAGTTTTCAGCGCTGTCACTCTTTGAATGACAATTGCGCGGTCGTACGGCGTTGTACCCAAACAAAATTGGCATCCTTTTTTTCCCCACAAATGGTGGTATTTGATCACCTCTGTGGTTTTTATTTTTTGTGCTATAAAGAGCGTTGATTTTGAAAAAAGAATATTTTTTTACTTGCTATAATAAATATCCAAAAATAAAAAAAACTAAATTTATTCATCAGTTTAGACCAATATATATTCTTCTACATATTTTTGGTAAAAAAAAATTTAAAAATCGCAATCG
>BLSH010071091.1:171887-181891 GCA_018402905.1 Glandirana rugosa | reverse complement strand
GGAGACACATGTGGGGGAGTGAATGTCCTTCCTGACCCGGTGGGGCGGGGCACATGTGAGGTAAAAAATGTCCTGACCCGGAGAGGGGGGACACATCTGGGGATATGAATGTCCTGACCATGAGGGACACAGACACACGACGGGAATAAATGTCCTGACCACGGAGGGTTCCACATGCACTGTCTCTTTAAGGCTTGCTCCACCCAGCAGTGATGAGAAGGGTCAAGGAAGCCATCTTAGAGGACAGATGCAACATAATGTAAGGGAAGCACACTAAAACCTTGTACACACGGGTGCAACGGTTGTACAACCGAACATCCAACTTTGGACCAAGTCGGATGTTGGCTGTATTATCTCGCGTACTGACATGCACTAAGCGATCGTACAACCAAGCCTAACGTAGTGACGTGTTACGAGAGTATAACGAGGAAGTTCAGGTGCATGAGATTTGTGAATTAGGAACGTATGTTTACCAGAACGGACAATTCTGAGCATGCGTGTTTTGCACATACAACTTTGTTGGACCAACTTCTCTGTGCACTCGGTACAACAGTCGTACAACCACTTGTTGTACAACCAAAGTTCTCTAGTCTGCTCATCCAACTTCAGTTGTACAACTGGTGTACAACGGCTGTTGTAATCGCGCATACTTATGGTCGGATGATCGTACAACAAGCTGGTTGTACGACCGTTGTACCGTGTGTAAGGGCCTTAAAGTGCATGTAAAGCCACCACCCACCCAGTATAAACTAATGACACAGTATTAATGTATATATACATGCAAGCCTCCTGCATCTATCCCTACCTTTCAAATGCCCTTCCTGTAAGCACTAGCAGCTCTGTAAAACTGTGAAATCAGAGGGTGTCTGTGTTTGCTGGAGTTTGGTGGGTGGAATTGTGATGTCACAAGCCTCCCCACCCACCTCTATACTGAGACACTGAGGAGGGAGGAGGGGGGGGGGGGGGGAGTGTAAAACTTTGAAGGAGATAAGCAAATTGCTTGTCACTCACAGAGCAAGGAGCAGATCCACTGTGTATTTCCCTGTTAGTCGGACTTTCTCTTCCTGAAAAAAGATAAGCTCATTACTCACAGTTGGACTCTTTGTGGCAAGACTGGGCACAGATGATATGACATGCTATACTCTACCAGGCAGAATTATTAATTACATTTTTTTTTCGGGTTTACATCCACTTTAAGAGATACTGTCCCGAGATGCATGTTGGAGTGTACAGTGAGTACTGAAATAAACATTGGTTGTTCCAGACCCAAGTCTTGTGTCTCTCACAACTCAGAAAACATAACAGTGGCGACGAGGATGCTATCAGTCTGAGAGACAGAGACAAAGGTAGTGTGGATTGCCACCTGGATAAAAGCACTCCCAGAACCCGGAAGGAAAATGTCATTAATCGGGACATTAAGTAAATTTGATGGAGAACAGACATCCTGGAGTTCCTGGGTTAAGAGACAACAGGCAAGTAGCAGTACTTCTTACAGTCGTTGGTGCTAAGACATATCACACTCATAGACCCCATACACACTATTAGATTTTCTGCAGATTTTTGTCTTCAGATTTACCAAAACCATATAATATGAGGTCAAACCTTCAGAGTTTCAATTTGTATGCAATCAGGCAGGCCCTTACACTACATGGTTTTGGTAAATCTAAAGGAAATCAAACAACAAAAGTTGTATAGTGCAGGGCTTGACAAATTTGCCTTAAATCTAGGAGCCAGCTAAAAAAGTTAGGAGCCAGTTTTTTATAGTGTAGTGTTGGGTTGTCAGCGCCCCCGGGGTAAGACAAGTAATTTGCGCCCCTAACCCTAACTTACTCACAGCAGAGCAGCCAGCCAATAACTCCACCGTTACCGTTATCAGGGTTATAGGCTGGCCAGAAAGAGTGGCACTAAAAAATCTGTTATGGGGGAAACTCCTTATTATGCCGAATGCATCGTGACTGCGGCATGTAAACGCCCTCATCTGCTGCCTAATGGAGCTTAAGAGTGGCAAAAACATGTCTCTACTGCACATTTTTACCACCCAACTTGCACTTCTAAACAAAGCCTTAGTGACATTGTAAATAAAATACAAAAAAAAGGGGAAAAGTATTCCAGCGCTGCTGATCTTATGCTGCCTCTTTGCAGCCACTTCCTGCCTACAAGTGTGTCCCCCGCAGTGACTTTTCATTGCTCTGGTGGGTTTCCGGTCACCATGAAATACTGGAGCCCAGCTGCACATAGAGTGGTAATTGTTGATGGTACACAGGGCTTTATCACAATTTTGTTGCTTAGAATAAAGGTCACGTTTCTTGCGGTGTAACATCATCTTTCATATTATACAAAAAAAAAAAAAAAATGGGCTAACTTTACTGTTTAGTTTTTTTTTTATTTATTAAAAGTGTATTTTTTTCAAAAAAATTGCGCTTGAAAGACCGCTGCACAAATACCATGTGACAAAATATTGCAGCAGCCGCCATTTTATTCTCTAGGGTCTCTGCTAAAAAATATATAATGTTTGGGGGTTCCAAGTCGTTTTCTAGCAGAAAATATTGGATATTTAATTGTAAGCCACTAATGTGAGAAAGGGTTTAGTCTATAAATGGTTAAACTTTCCTGATAGCCCGGAGATCATTGCTTTGAAAGAAGAAGATACATTGGTTGTTCCTTTATTGTTCTAACTATCAACAACTATTCCAGGCAGACAGCCAAGTTTAACAGCTGTTAGATTAAGCAGAGAACGGCTCTCGCTGAATCTGACACGCTGTTTTAACAGTGATAGAATGAACGGCAGTCACTCGCCAGGACGCGATTTCTGGTCGCCATGGCGACCTGGCGCCCGGGGTTTGTCGAGGCCTGGTATAGTGTGTATGGGGTCTTAGGGATCTTCTTTCCCCTGTAAAACCAGCAAATAAGACATTGGTAGAGCTCTTGACACTGAGGATTACTTCCAGTCTAAACCACTAGAGATTGCAGACAGATTTTGGTTCGATCAGCGGAAGCAGCAGCCAGGTGAAGAAATTAAGGATTATTTGCTTGCCCTTCGCAGACTAGCCTCTACCTGTTCTTTTGGGGAGTACTTACTGCACTGAGAGATAAGTTTGTCATGGGACTGAATAGTGAGTCAAGCCAAAAGAGACTGTTAACAGAGAAAGACCTTTCCCTTAAAGGCTATTGAGATCGCTTCAGCGATGGAAATGGCTGTCAAAGGTACAGAGGAATTGAAGCCCCAGGGCAGAGGAGAAGAGGTGAAAGAGGACATTTTCAGGACAGCAGTCAAGCTAACTGCCATGAACTGGAAATACAGACCCCCACCAAGCCGGGAGTAAGCTTGCTACGGTTGTGGGAATACGGACCAGGACCACAAAGTGCCGGTTTAAGGATCAGACCTGTCAAAATTGCGGTAAGATGGGCCATTTTAAACGGGTGTGCCTTAGCAAGAAGGAACAAGATAAATAACATATGAAACCAAAGACATACAGTTGTTCTAAGTTTACATACCCTGGCAGAATTTATGATTTCTTGCCCATTTTTCAGAGAATATGAATGATAACACAAAGACATTTCTTTCACTCATGGTTAGTGTTTGGCTGAAGCCATTTATTATCAATCTACTGTGTTTACTCTTTTTAAATCATAATGACAACAGAAACTACCCAAATTACCCTGATCAAAAGTTTACATACCCCAGGTCTGAATACTGTGTATTGCCCCCTTTAACATCAATGACAGCTTGAAGTCTTTTGTGGTATTTATGGATGAGCCTCTTTATCTTCTCAGATGGTAAAGCTGCCCATTCCTCTTGGCAAAAAGCCTCCAGCTCCTGGAAATTATTGGGCTGTCTTGCATGAACTGCACGTTTGAGATCTCCTCAGAGTGGCTCAATGATATTGAGCTCAGGAGACTGAGATGGCCACTCCAGAACCTTAATTTTATTCTGCTGTAGCCAATGACAGGTCGAATTGGCCTTGTGTTTTGGATCATTGTCATGTTGGAATGTCTAAGTACGTCCCATGTGCAGCTTCCTGGCTGATGAATGCAAATGTTCCTCCAGCATTTTTTGATAACACACTGCATTCATCTTGCCATCAATTTTGAACAAATTTCTTGTGCCTTTGTAGCTTACACATCCCCAAAACATCAGCGATCCTCCTCCGTGTTTTAGCCCAGGTTCACATTGGAGTGGTTTGTGATGCGATTTGAGAGATCAAACCGCATAACAAGTCACAGCCTATGGTGGCAATGGCACTGTTCCAATCGGTGCGACACCAATTTTTCAGCGCAGCACCGATTTGCAAAAGTAGTTTCTGCACTACTTTTGCCGATTTCAGGTGCGACTTCAATAGACATCTGTGTATGAAGCCACACAGATGTCTTTAACCACATCAGTATCGGGCACGAAAACCCCCTTCCTGTCCAGGTCATTTTTCAGCTTTCAGCACTATCACATTTGAATGACAATTACTCATGCAACACGGTACCCATATGAAATTTGCATCCTTTTTTTCACACAAATAGAGCTTTCTTTTGGTGGTATTTAATCACTGGGGGGGGGGGGGTATTTTTTGTGCTATAAATAAAAAAAGATTGAAAATTTTGTGAAAAAAATGCCTTTTTCTTTGTTTTGGTCATAAAATTTTACAAATTAGTAATTTTTCTTTGTAAATTTTGGCCAAAATTTATACTGCTACCTATCTTTGGTAAAAAATAACCCAAATAAGTGTATATTATTTGGTCCTTGTGTAAGTTATAGAGTCTACAAGCTATGGTGCCAATCACTGAAAATTGATCACACCTGATGTACTGATGGCCTATTTCCTGAGACCCTAACAAGCCAGGAAAGTACAAATACCCCCCAAATGACCCCTTTTTGGAAAGTAGACATTCCAAGGTATTTAGTAAGAGGCATGGTGAATTTTTTGAAGTTGTAATTTTTTCCCACAATTCTTTGCAAAATGAAGATTTTGTTTTTCTTTTTTTTTTCACAAAATGGTCATTGTAACAGGTTATTTCTCACACCAGTATATGCATACCACAAATTACACCCCAAAACACATTCTGCTGCTCCTCCTGAGTATGGCGATATCACATGTCTGAGACTTTTTCACAGCCTGGCCACATACAGAGGCTCAACATGCAGGGAGCGCCGTCAGGTATTCTAGGTACATAAATTACACATCTAATGTCATGACGACCTATCACATTTTTGAAGGCCCTGGAGCACCAGGACAATGGAATTGCCCACAAAATGACCCTATTCTGGAAAGCAAACACCCCAACGAATAATCATTGAGGCATAATGAGTCTTTTGAATGGTTCATTTTTGTTCCAGTAGTTTTTGGAAAATGTGGGAAAAAAATGAAAACACATTTTTTTTACACAAAGTTGTCCATTTATAAGATATTTCCAACACATAGCATGTACATAGCAAAAATTACACCCCAAAATACATTCTGCTATTCCTCCTGAGTATGGCGACACCACATGTGAGACTTTTACATAGCCTGACCACATACAGAGGCCCAACATTAAACTAGCACCTTCAGGCGTTCTACAAGCATAAATTACACATCTCATTTCTCAACCCCCTATTACACTTTTGAAGGTCCTGGAGCACCAGGACAATGGAATTTCCCACAAAATGACCCCATTTTGGAACGCAAACACCCCAACGTATAATCTATGAGGCATAATGAGTTTTTTGAACATGTCATTTTTTTCCAGTAGTTTTTGGAAAATGTGGGAAAAAAATAAAAATGCTTTTATTTTTACACAAAGTTGTCCATTTATATGATATTTCCAACACATAGCATGTACATAGCAAAAATGACACCCCAAAATACATTCTACTACCCCCCCGAGTATGGCGATACCACATGTGTGAGACTTTTACAGGTGATGTTTACTCATGGGTGTGACGGTCACTGACAGGTGATTGGCGATGGGCACTGATGGGTGACTGGCGGTGGTCACTGATGGGTGACTGGCGGTGGTCACTGATGGGTGACTGGCGGTGGTCACTGATGGGTGACTGGCGGTGGTCACTGATGGGTGACTAGCTGTGCTCACTGAAGGGTGAGGGTGACTGGCCGTGGTCACTGATGGGTGACTGGCGGTGGTCACTGACAGGTGACGGGTGACTGGCGGTGGTCACTGATAGGTGATGGATGACTGGCGGTGGTCACTGATAGGTGACGGGTCTCTGGTGGTGGTCACTGATGGGTGACGGGTCTCTGGTGGTGGTCACTGATGGGTGACGGGTCTCTGGTGGTGGTCACTGATGGGTGACTGGTGGAGGTCACTGATGGGTGACTGGCGGTGGTCACTGATGGGTGCCGGGTGTGTGTGGTGGTCACTGATGGTGGTCACTGATGGGTGCCGGGTGTCTGGTGGTGGTCATTGATGGGTGACAGGTGACTGGTGGAGGTCACTGATGGGTGCCGCGTGTCTGGTGGTGGTCACTGATGGGTGACTGGCGGTGGTCACTGATGGGTGCCGGGTGTCTGGTGGTGGTTACTGATGGGTGACTGGTGGTGGTCACTGATGGGTGCCGCGTGTCTGGCGGTGGTCACTAATGGGTGACCGGTGTCTGGTGGAGATCATTAATGCATGACGGGTGACTGGCGGTGGTCACAGATGCGTGACAGGTTACATTGGATGTGATCGGCTGTGAAGTAGATCACAGCCGATCACAAGGTAACAGCCGCCGGCCGATACCAGTGTCGGTGACAGGCAGTGTTCCCCGGGAACACGCCGCCACCGACGCGATCGAGCGCATGCCCCGTGCGAACGGCAGACGTGCCATTTGTGATCAGCCTTGACTTTGTCACGGCCGATCACATGGTGAACAGCCATAACCAATGGCTGTTCACCCGTCGGTCCTGGGGACACGCCGACACCAACAGAGCCGGGATGCATGTGCCCGATCGCGCGCAATCCCGGCTTAAAGGGACGACGTCATATGACGTCGTCCCATAACAATAGCAGTTCCGCCTGCCGTCCTTTGACGGTGGGCGGACGTGAGGTGGTTAAAGTAGCACCTAAAATCGCACTCACCTTGCTACTTTGAAATCACGCTACTTCAATTCAAGTAGCAGCGATTTCAAAGTAGCATCAATGTGAACCAGTGCTAACAGTAGGAATGGTGTACCTTTCATCATAGGCCTTGTTGACTCCTCTCCAAATATAGCATTTATGGTTGTGGCCAAAAGGCTCAATTTTGGTTTCATCACTCCAAATGACTTTGTGCCAGAAGGTTTGAAGCTTGTCTCTGTGCTGTTTGGCATATTGTATGCGGGATACTTTGTGGCATTTGCATAGTAGTGGCTTTCTTCTGGCGACTTGACCATGCAGTCCATCTTTCTTCAAGTGCCTCCTTATTGTGCATCTTGAAACAGCCACACCACATGTTTTCAGAGAGTCCTGTATTTCACCTGAAGTTATTTGTGGGATTTTCTTTGCATCCCAAACAATTTTCCTGGCAGTTGTGGCTGAAATTTTAGTTGGTCAACCTGACCGTGGTTTGGTTTCAACAGAACCCCTCATTTTCCACTTGATTATAGTGTGAACACTGCTGATTGGCATTCTCAATTCATTGGATATCTTTTTCTATCCCTTTCCTGGTTTATACAGTTCAATTATCTTTTCCAGCAGATCCTTTGACAATTCTTTTGCTTTCCCCATGACTCTGAATTCAGAAACGTCAGTGCAGCACTGGATGAAAGATGCAAGGGTCTGTCAGGAGTCCAGAAACTCATTGACCTTTTATACACATACACTAATTACAAGCAAACAGATCACAGGTGAAGATGGTTACCTTTAATTGCCATTCAAACCCCTTTGTGCCAACTTCAGAGCATGTTATTAGGCCAAAATCACCAGAGTATGTAAACTTTTGATCAGGGTCATTTGGGTAATTTCTGTTGTCATTAGGATTTAAAAAGAGTAAAACACAGTTGATTGATAATAAATGGCTTCAATCAAACCCTAACCATGAGTGGAAGAAATGTTTTTGTGTTATCATTCATATTCTCTGAAAAACAGGCAAGAAATCAATAATTCTGCCAGGGTATGTAAGCTTATGAACACAACTGTATATGATGGGAAGATATACATCATCATCATCCGAGTCAGAGGATGAGGAAGCGCTCCACAGATTAGACATACATCACATACATTCATCACCCTCCACAATGACTGTAAAGGAAGGTAAAGGGAAAGAAACTCAAGATAGATGTAGACATAGGAGCGGCAGTTTCAGTTATCACCTTGAAACAATGGAGACAACTTCAGACCTAAACAACTGTCTGCCCAAAACGATCAAACTGCAGACATACTCAAAACAGATACTCCACCCACTGGGTTACACTAAAGTACAGGTATACTACAAGGGTCAGACAAAGAGACTGCCATTATATATCCTAGAACAGGGATATGCAATTAGCGGACCTCCAGCTGTTGCAAAACTACAAGTCCCATCATGTCTCTGGGTGTCAAGCTTGTGGCTGTCAGAGTCTTGCTATGCCTCATGGGACTTGTGGTTCTGCAACAGCTGGAGGTCCGCTAATTGCATATCCCTGTCCTAGAACATGGGGGACCCCCTCTATTTGGGAAAGACAGGATTGCTCACTTTGGTATGCCAGACATCGCCATAAACCCCTGTAATACCATTACAATTCCATTAGGAGATGAGGGATGGGTGGTGTCCCTGAAGCAGAGGTCCCCAAAGATCTTTGATAACCAGTTGGGGAAAATAAAGCATGACTGTGTGAGACTCAAGCTGAAACCCTACACTCAGCCTAAGTTCTTCAAAGCTCAGACAGTATTTCGCACTTTGAGCAGGAGTGGAAGCTGAACTAAGTCAGATGGAGGAACAAGGTGTCACCTCGAAGGTAGAGCACAGTGGGTGGGCACCACCAGTTGTACCAGTAAAGAAAGAGAATGGGGACTTAAGCATTTGTGAGGTGATTTCCGCATGGCACTTAACTCCCAACTTGAGATAACTCCCAACATGTACTGCAGTCCCAAGACAAGATGGTCAAACACGACGAGCTCCCCCAGTTCACAGCACAGCAAAAGGTATGGGTCCGATCTTATGGGGCTTCCAAAACCAGTTGGCTTCCTGCTATCGCTGCAGAGACTTTGGAGTTCCAAGATGTATGGGGTCGACCTGGAAGATGGTTCCATTTGCAGATGGCATGCAGACCAACTGCGTCCTCAGCTGCCCGAATCACCAGTGTCTCAAGGGTCTGCACCCAGGGGATCAAGATGCACCAGGACTGATGTTGGGGGGGGGGGGATTTGGAACTCAGCTCCAACAGAGCCCTCCAGCTCTGGTCTGGAGGTCTGTCCACCCTCTGAGCTAGTAAAGACCTTCTTGGCCCCGCCGGTGCCCATTCCGGCCAGCCCTGTTTCCTCCAGCCCCCGAATCGCTAAGTGCCCGCCCTCAACGACACTGTCGCCCTCCTGACCGGTTTCAGCTGCAGGATCAGTTACGAGATATTCGACGGGGCCACTGAAAGTGATCCAATGCCATTTTATCTCTGTAGCTGACCCTGGAAGTTTGGTCTCACATCTGGACACAGAAGAAGTCATGTGAATCTCCTGGGTTTGGAGGATTATAGTTGGACAGTTAATTAGTTACCGTTTTGTGCCTGTTCTCAATTTTGTTTTTTGGGGTGGATGGAAGGCGTTATAACTGAAGGGTTCCACGTGCACTGTCTCTTTAAGGCTGGCTACACCCAGGAGTGATGGCAAGGGTCAAGGGGCATGAAAGCCATCTTGGAGGACAGATGCAACATAATGTAAGGGAAGGACACTAAGAGATACTGTCCTGAGATGGATGTTGGAGTGTAGTAAGTACTGAAATAAACATTGGCTGTTCCAGACCAAAGTCTTGTCTCTCTCACAACTCAGAGAATATAACAACATGTGAGGGAATGAATGTTCTGACCTGGTGGGGACACGTGTGAGGGAATGAATGTCCTGACCTTGGGGGGGGGGGGGGTACA
>BLSH010071091.1:146002-157542 GCA_018402905.1 Glandirana rugosa | reverse complement strand
CCCCCCCCCTTCCTGTGGGGAGAGAAGCTGATCGGCTCTGCTCTACTCTCGTCTGGCAGCTTTTCCGGTTTACACCGTGATCAGCTAAGATTGAACACAGCTTATAACGTGGTAAAGAGCTACCAGTGTATCTAGCTGTTCACGCAAGAGGACGTCTGATGCTTCGGAATGATGAAGCTAAGAAAGTGGTATGCAGTCTCTTTTTTTTTTTTTCCCCCAAACTATTTAGCATAAACCATTGCAGAAATGTTTTACATTTTTAGTGTTAAAAAAAAAAAAAGGCAATATGTGACTGAAATAGTCCTAGTAAGCTTTAGTAAGTAGACTAAAGTGAAAGGATTAACACTTCCTATAAGGAACTTCAAGGCAAGCCTTTTTCTTCATGTCTACAAATCAGTACAATGCCTGATATCTTTTCCTGTGATTATGAAACCTGTTTGAACATTTGGGTACATCTGGAGATTATCCTTAAAAGGAAACTCCAAGCACAAATACTTTCATTTTGTCAACCACAAAAGAATATAAATCCACTTTGTTTGCACCAAATGCCTTTGAAAACCCAGAAGTTTCCTTTAAAGTAGCAGTGACATACATCACTGTGCAGTACATAGCCTCTACTGAGGGCAGAGATGTGGGAGGGATCCAACGGCTCCACCCACCACAAGCTGCCTAAAGAAAACTACAGGAGGGGGTGCAGACAAGACATGTATAAGGGGAAAGGGCAGCAGTGACCGGTCTTTATTACGGGAAGGTCCTGCACAGGAGGCTGGGTTACTGCACAGATTTGGAAGAAATACTCAAAGCATGCCAAGATGTAAAGCTGAACTGGCTCTTGTATTTATACAATATTTGCTTATCCCAGAGTTCAGCTTTTTTTTAAATATAAATCTTCTTTATTATTTTTCTCAGAAGAATAACAAAACAAAGCCTCTGGGCATTCCCCGGCTTATTGTGGATACAATATAGGGTACATTAGGCAGTAGGTGGGGAATGGTACGGGCTTGGGGCAGAGCAGAACAACAATAACAATAACAATTAGGTAAAATAGAATGAGATAAAAGGAATACAGTAAATAGAAAAAGAAAGGAAGAAAAGAATATCAAATAAGATAAAAGGATAAATAAGGTACAAGGTACTCAATGTCTGTTTTAGAGGAAGGGTATGGAGGAGGGGGGGGGGGTATACATATATAAGGACATTCCAAGAAGGAGGAGTATAGGTGATAGAAGTAGTGGTGGGGTGGGCTGTTACTCTTAGTGTGTCAATTCAGAGGGGGGAGGAGGGGGGGTGGGGTTCATGTAGTTTGACCATAAATTCCAGTGGGTGTCAAAGACTTCTCTTTTTAGGGCATTAGTGGCTATCGAGCGTTCAAACATGTAGTTTTGGTTAGTCGAATTGATGACAAGGGAGAGGGTAGGGGGATCGGGTTTCTTC
This sequence comes from Glandirana rugosa, assembly GCA_018402905.1. NCBI lineage: Eukaryota > Metazoa > Chordata > Amphibia > Anura > Ranidae > Glandirana > Glandirana rugosa. Next base: position 156,108 of record BLSH010071091.1, on the reverse strand, counting down.
CATTGCCTGGGCATTGCGGATCTAGCAGCTAGAAGTATATGTGTTGTTATAGCTTTGGCAAGGGGAGGGATGGCGTCAATGTTGAGATTAAGGATGGCTAACGCTTTGTCTGGAAGGGTGTTGTTTTGGCTGACTGTAGATATAAGATCAAAGACCTGTGACCAAAAGGTGGAGAGGATGGGGCAGCTCCAGAATATTTGGAGAAGATTCCCTGTCATACCACAGTTGCGCCAGCACAGTGAGGACATGTCTGGGGCAAATGTGGCAATTTTTGCTGGTGTATAGTACCAGCGTATTAGAATTTTGAACATGAGTTCCCAGTGGGCTGTGCAATTGGAGAATTTGCGGGTAGAGCGAATCGCTGTTTGCCTCTCTTGAAGGGAGTACTGTCTATTGAGGTCTTTTTCCCATTTCAGTATGTGGGAGTCTTTAGTGAACAAGAGCTTGTTGTGAAGTAGGTTATAAAAGAGGGATGTGCCACTAGTTTTGGGATTGGAGGAGTTGAGAAAATCCCATGCCTTCTGGGGGATGTGGATAGTGGGGAGGGGAGGGGGTGTTTGGAGAGGAAATGTGTGATGCGTGAGTAGCTAAATTGTGTTTTTTGATGTAGGTCATATAGCGTGTGTAGATTGTCCCAAGATTTGATGGAAGGGCCATCCTAAAATTTTTGAATTGCATCAAGGCCTTTGGAAATTAAGTTGTTGAGGAATGGGATGGTTGATGTGAGGGTTTGGGTTGGGATGGGGGGAAGTTGTATTTGTATGGAATCTGGATGGGACTGGAGTAGGTGTCTCCAGGCTCTTATAGAGTCTGCTATAGTGTGGGGGAGCTTGGAGAGTTTCCAAGGAATCCAGGAATCTTTTAGAAGGAGGGAGACAAGATGGTCTGAGGGGGAGATTGCTCTTTTCATTTCTACCCACATGGGGGGGTTGTCCGTGTTGAACCACTGTTTTAGTTGAGAGAGTTTGATTGCCCAGTAGTAGTCCTGGATGTTGGTAAAACCCATCCCCCCACATGAAGGGTGTTTTGTGTAGAGTTTTTTGTGAGCACCTAGGTTTTTTATGATTCCATATGCACGATGACAGTTGTGAGGATAGTTTATGGAGGTGATATTGGGGAATACAGATTGGGAGGGCTCTAAGAACGTACAAGATTTGGGGGAGTATTATCATTTTTATGGATGCAGATTTGCCCGTCCAGGAAAGGTCTGAACCTTGGAGGCATTGGAGTTGCTGTTTGATTTTTTTGTGAAAGCGTATTGAGGTTCATGTGGACTAAGGAGGAGAGAGTTGGAGTGCGTGTTATTCCTAGATATGGGATGGAGGTGTTAATCCATTCGTATGGTAGGGTGGATTGTAGTTTGGATTTGAGGGAGGGTGGAATATTTATCTCTAGGATTATAGATATAGTGAAATTGACTTTGTAGTAGGAAGTGGTGGAGAATTCCTAAAGTATTTGATGAATTCTTGGTAGTGAAATGAGGGGATTGGAAATAGAGAGAATGTCATCTGCAAAGAGGGTTATGGGGTGTTTTGTTGAGCCTATTTGGATGCCAGATACTAGTGGGTCAGAACGGATTTTTTTCTGCAAGGGGTTCTATAATTAGATTGAATATAGTTGGTGAGAGGGGGCATCCCTGTCTCGTGCTGTTAGAGATATCTCATTTTTTGGATAGGAGGCCAGAGGTAAAGACTTGAGCTGTAGGCTTAGAGTAGAGTGCAAGGATAGCTTGTAGTATGGAACCTTGGAAACCAAACTTTTTCAAGACATGCAACATGTATTGCCAATGGACTCTGTCGAACGCCTTCTCTGCATTTATGGACAAGAAGAGAGAAGGTGTTGAAGCAGAGCCAGCCTGGTGAATAAGATTGAGGACACGTCTGGTAGCGTCTGAGGGTTGTCTGCCCCTCACAAACCCCATCTGGTGTTTAGCAAGGAGAGTTGGTAATGTATGGGAGATTCTAAGGGCTAGCAATTTGGCAAAGATTTTGATGTCTGTGTTCAATAAGGAGATGGGCCTGAAATTTGCGGGAGTGTTGGGATCTTTCCCTGGTTTGGGAATTGTCACCACATAAGCCCTGAGCATTTCTTCTGGGAATTGAGACGTTGAGATTGCTTGGTTGAACGTTTGGAGCATATGGGGAGCTAGTGTATTAAAGAAAGTCTTGTAGTAATCATTAGTGAACCCGTCAGGGCCAGGGGATTTGCCCAGGGGAGCAGAAGCTACAACTCAATTTGTTGATGTCGATTGGAGCATTAAGCTGTTCTAGTTGGGGTTGTGAGAGGGTAGGAAGGTTAATGTGTTCCAAGAAGGAGAAAATTGTCTCGTTGGTAGGTTGTGGGGTGTCTTTGTCATTATTTAGGTTGTATAGGGAGCTGTAAAAGTCAGCGAATTGATCAGCTATTGATTGAGGAGCTATTATTTTGTGCTTGTGGATTGGGTGTATTAGGTGGGAGATTCTAGTTTTAGTGCGGGCTGTTTTGATTCTGCGCGCTAAGAATTTCCCAGCTCTGTTGGCTGATGCGTAATAGGTACGTTTTAGGTTACGAAGGAAGCCTTCGTATTGGTGAAGAAGTAGTGTTCTGAGTTTGTCCCTAAGAGTATTGAGTTTTTCAATGAGTATGGGTTGGGATTTGATTTTATTGGCTTCTTCAAGGGAATGGATTTCAGAGGTGAGTTCTTTGAATTGGGAGTTGCGGCTTCTCCTCAACCTGGCCCCTTGTTGTATGAGAAGGCCCCTTATGACAGCTTTGTGCGCCTGCCAGAGAGTGAATGGGTTTTGAACTGAATTTTTGTTGGAATCGAAGTAATCTGTGGTACATTGTGTTAAAAGTTTGGCAATTTCTGGGTTCTGTAATAGGGAGGTGTTACATCGCCAGATGGGGGTTGTGGTGGGGGGGGCCCCCTCCTCAACTGTTATTGAGATAGCAGCATGGTCAGATCATAGTATATCATGAATAGTAGACTTGGACACCTTTTTGCAGGGTCCATTGGACAGTGATGAACATATCTATTCTAGAGTATGTATGGTGTCTGGCTGAGAAGTAAGAATAGTCTCTTTCACAAGCGTGTTGACACCTCCAGACATCATATAATTGTTCTTTATGAAAAAGAGTAGAGAGTTGGGGTTTCCTGGTAGCCAGTTTGGATGTTGTATCCAGGTGTGGATCAGAGGTAGCATTGAAGTCTCCACATATAATCGTGTTTCCATATTTAATTTTGGAGATTTTCTTCAAAGTTTGGCTCAGAAAGCGGTGTTGGTGCTTGTTGGGTGCGTAGATTGAGGCGATGGTGAAGGGGTGTGAATTTATGTCACAGGTCAGGATGACGAAGCGGCCTTCTGGGTCTATAAGTGAGTCAATTAGGTGAAAGGTAACAGTCTCACAAATAGCTAGGAGTACTCCTCTTTTCTTCTTTTGAGCACAGGAGAGGAACACGTGGGAAGAATTTGTGGGTGCATTTGGAAATTTGGGTGGATTGAAAGTGTGTCTCCTGTATGCATAAGACATCCGCTTGCAGTTGGAGTGCCTGTTTCCACATGGAGTGTCTCTTGGCAGGGTGATTTAACCCTTTGACATTCAGGGATACACACTTGAAAGTCCCAGTTTTGTTTTGGCTCTCTGTGGGTTGTGGTGTAAGGCACTTACTTTGAGATAAGATGGAGGGTGGAAAGGACTCATGAGTTCCAAGTTGTTCCAGAGGGCTGTTTCGTCTTTGATGTCGACTTGAAGGTCTACTGATGCTTGACTTTCCTCGTTTGGCGGAGGAGATGTGGATCCATTAGGCAGGTGAGTGCCGAGGGAAAATAGAACAAAAAAAAAAAAAGACAAATAAAACAGAGATAGAGCAGAACATGTAAGAACTCTCGTGGTGTTCACTTAGCGTTGTGGTCGCCACAAAACGTGCAATAGGTAGCGGGGGGATGATAACCATATATAGGGTTATCCAGGGCCAGGAATGGCTGGGTTGGAATTGTTCATGGCAGCAGGGGCGTTGACGGACTCTTTCTGTTTTTTGGGGGTTTCTTCCGGGTTACCAGTTGCCACTCTTGGGCCGTATGAGTGGATGCAGGCATGGTGGGTTGGGTTTGGAGGGGATCTGGCAGTATCCCCCATTGACGGAGCAGGGAGATGCCCTGATCAATCGAGGTCACCGTGTTGGTGGTCCCGTTGTGGGTGATTATCAGAGTAGCTGGGTGTCTCCATTTGTGGGTGATCTGATGATTGCAGAGGGCCTTTGTGATGGTTGCTAGATTACGCCTGCTTTGCAGTGTATGTCTGGAGAGATCAGGCAGGATGAGCGTTGAAGCAAACTTTGGTGGTCTTTTGTCAGGATTGCGGGAGGCAAGCAGGATGAGTTCTTTGGCTTTGAAGAAATGCAGTCTGAGAATCACATCTCTGGGTGCTTCATCTGGGATAAAGGATGGCTTAGGAACTCTATGGATTCTGTCAATAGTGATTTCTAGAGGTGTTAGAGCAGGGACCAAAGCGGAGAACAACTCTTGGGCGTACTGGGGGAGTTGGGGTGTTTGGACAGATTCGGGTACCCCCCTTAGCTTCAGGTTGTTCCTCCTGGATCTGTCCTCTAAATCCGTTTATTTTTTTATCCATTCTAGTTCCTCAGCTTTGGCATTGTATGCATCGACTAACACGTTGTGGGACGCTGTTTGCTCTCCCATGTACATCTCCACATCATCCACCCTCTGGCCCAAGGCGTCTGTCTGTTTGGCATTGGCGTAGGGCTGAGCGGATGGTCTCCTGGATGGAGGATTGGAGGGAGGAGAGCATGTCTTTTAACAGAATGTCAGAGAGGGGTTGACCCGTGGTGGGGTAGTTGGCGAAGGGGACGGGGAAGCGTTGTGTGCCGTTCCTGCTTGCGGCCTAGCCGCGCTTACCTCCATGGGGTAGGCCTCTAGAGTTCCCTCCGATTCTGTCGTCCTCTGCATCAATTTTGCTGGGCTGCGGGCGGACGGCGTGGACGCAGTGGAGGAGCGAGGGCTGGATGGTAGCGGAGTGGCTAGAGCCTCTAGGGAGTTGCGATCGTTGAGCATCGCGGCTTCCCTCCCGGCCCCATCTTGTCTAGGTGGGCTGGGACGGGAAGAACCCCGTTGGTTTGCTCGGTTGGAGTGGTGGTTCTTTCCTCCTTCTTCCCATGTCAGGTGTCAGGAAGTGGGTAGGTGGTATGGTGGATGTTTTTTAGCCCGTACGGTGATGTGTGTCCCTGCTGCGTGGATTAATTCCTGGCTGGATGGCGGAGCTAGAGTTCAGCTTTTAATATTGTTTAGTCCAGAGCTCTTAAAAAGCCTCTGAGCAATTTTGAGAAGATTAGGTAAATCTTCTCAATAACAGAAGCGGTATGCATTTCTAAGTGCAGTAAATTTACCTAATCCAATTGTGAATTTACATTTTGTTGGATAGTTTACTTCATAAGGAAGTCTAATGTCCAATACACATGGGCCGAATGTCGGGAGACATCGGCCGGTTCAATAAAAACCAGCCGACATTCGGCCCGTGTGTATGTACGCTGTTTCGGCTTCTGTCGGACTAGCGTGCTGGAAAACCAGCAGCCAACCAGCTTCTGATCAGCGCTGACTGGAGTGTTCTGGCGGGGGTGTCGTTCCCCTTGTCAGAACACAACAGCTCAGCGGGGAAGATGGCTGTACTAATGTCAGACTGTTAGTACAGCAGCTCCGACTGGAGCTGTTAGTTTTTTTTTCATTCAACCCGCTTGGCTGAATGAAAAAAAACTATTAGTGTGTACCAGGCTTAAGGGTTATATCACTATACAGACCTTTACCTATGTTTGTATGTAAAGTAAGGGGTATGTTCATTAACAGACACTAGGGAAGTATAGAGGGAGGTGTAGAGGGAGTTCAGGTTTGTTAGCCTGGGGGCCTTTATGAAATAAGTGAATTCAAGAGGTTAAGCACAAATCTTAATGGGAGTGCTTTACCTTAATGTATTCCTTCCGTTAATGTAAAAAATAAAAAAATATTTTTAGGCATCAGTATTGGTCTCTCCCCACCCCCCTTTTACTTTAACTGAGCCCTCATTCGATCCAGCACTGTGCACGTCTGCAGTTCCTCTCTCCCCTTACTTCTGTGTCTCTCACAGGCTTTGCTTGTGTACCGGAAGCTATTGGCTTCCAGTGCTGTCAATTAAAGCTAGGGGGGGGGGGGGGGGGGGTGTCCTGCAGGCTGCAATAGGGCTCAGGAGCACTGGACAGCGAGGGGAGCTAGGAGCCCCAAAGGGGAATTGAGAAGAGGAGGTTCGGGGCCGCTGTGTGCATTTCTATTGCACAGTAAAGGTAAGTATAAACATGTTTGTTTAAAAAAAAAATTCCTTTTATAATCCCTTTTAGGGCCCTTTCACATGGGCGGTCTGATCAGGGCCATCTGTCAGTTTTTCAGGCGGACCCGATCAGACCCTCCATTCATCCCTATGGGGCAGTGGATATCAGTGGTGACATGTCTGCCAACATCCACCGCTATCCAATCTGATCCTGTCCGTGAAATCCAGACAGATGGAAACCCTATGTTCCATCTGTCTGGCGGTTCGGATTGTGCAAATGCTCCAATACTAAAACAGATACTTTTTTGCAATTTCTTTGTAACTTGCATTGACTTCTGTTAAATGAAGTTGCGGCTTTGAAATCACGCTGATTTAATTGAAGCTTGCAACTTCATTTAACAGAAGTCATTGCCAGTCGCAATAGAATCACAAATGGGGTGCAACTTGTCAAGCGATTTTGTAAAATCGCACTAGTATGCTCCGTAAAACATAAATCCAAGGACAAAATGGGTATCTGTAATTGGTATTAGCAAGTACAGTACTTGAGAAAAACGGTACTCGTACTTTGTCTTAAACTGGTATTGGTGCATCCCTAAAATGCATGTAAAACCATGCGCTACACTGCCTTATATACAGCATGCTACCTTGAATAACTTTTAAAGTAGAATTCCAGTCATATTCGAACTATGCATAAGTCTGCTCCCACCCATTCTAATTCTATTTTAACTACCCTGTAAAGGAAAGGTGTCTATTCTCCTGTTCTGAACGGCACTCCAGTCCAATTATATGATCTCTCAAATGTCCGGCTTCAGTGGAGAGGTGAGATCTCCAACAACAGTTGCAGAGCCTGTGTGATAATGTCACCCATAGTGACTTTTTATATAGAATGTCATTAAAGACAATTTAAAAATGATCCTAATGTACCAAATTAAGCTTGTCTCCTTTTTGGCAGCCGCCCTCAGATCATCCATCAAATGATTCGGTTGGAGACCAATCAGCTACCAGTGTATCTAGCTCTTCACTCAAGAGGAAGTCTGATGCTTTGGAATCACCAGCTAAGAAAGTGGTATGCAGTCTTGCTTTTTCCCCAAACTATTTAGCTTTTAAACTATGGCTGTGACCTGTGCAGTACAAAGGCTCTACTGAGGGCAGAGCTGTGGGAGGGATCCAACGGCTCCACCCACTACAAGCTGCCTAAAGAAAACTGCAGGAGTGGGTGCAGACAAGACATGTATAAGGGGAAAGGGCAGCAGGACTGGTCTTTATTACAGGAAGCTCCTGCACAGAGGCAGAATTTCACACTGGGTTATTGCACAGATTTGGAAGAAATACTCGAAGCATGCCAAGATTTAAATCTTTACGCTGGGCGTATTTTTTTTTCCCCTATGCAGTGGAGCTGTGCCTGAACTGCAGCAGTTAACTGCTCGTTTTATTCTGGGGAAGAAACAGTGGAGATACTTGCCTGATCCGCCGATCCTCCTTGCACCAGAAAATGGACTGTTCTGACGGTACATTCCATAGACCGGAACAGTAGTTTTCTGAAGATTTGGCGGATCAGGCGAGTATAAACTTTGTGCTCATTCATAGAAAAAAAAAATAGCAGTTGACCTATGCAGTGCGGGCACAGTCCCATTGCATGGGAAATTTTTTTTTTTTGTTTTTTTACCTTTGCGCTTTAAAGAGGAATTAAACCCTGATGGGGTTTACTTCCTCTGTTACCCTGCTTACCTAAAAGCATAATGGGCTCGTATGCATCTTTTAGCCCATTATGTGCCACTTACCTGCATTGAAAGCCCACGATGTCCCCGCTCCAGGCCGCGTCCATCTTCTGCCCCTCTTCCTTCTGAGACAATCTCCGGCTCTGTGACTGGCCGGAGTCTTGTGACGTCAATCCCATGCATGTGTGCAGGAGCTGCCAGTCACGGCCCGATCTCAGTGAAGGAACAGCACAGAGGCCGTTTCTTCACTGCGCATGTGCCCGATGACGTGGGCACATCACAGTACACTGTATATCTCCTAAACCGTGTAGGCTGCCTTTTAGTTTTTCTGTGTATTTGCAATCCCTGTGCTTGTAATCCTTACGCTTATAACACATGGAATTAATGAGCATTACTGACCATTACTTGGAAGTATTATTTTCTTTATAGCTGTGAATCTGGATCTATCCCATTAGGCCTAGTTCCCACAGGCTTTGGTATAAGAGCAGTGTGAACACCAAGCTTTCTGTAAGCTTTTGAAAAGCATTTGTGAAGCTTTTCGCAAGCCTAGAGCATTTTTCATAACTCCTTTTAGGTTTAACGCACTCTTCAGCTTAGGAAATAGGTAGAATGCCCGCGCACATTTAAAATATAAAACAAATGGTGAAATAACAACAAAAATCTCAAAACTGTTATGTAGAACAGGCTGCCCGCAAAAAACAACTGATCCAATTGTTCATATAAATAACTCCAAAACACTTGCAGCGCCTAAAATTAATGAACCATTCGAATGAACATAGGAAAAATATGCATAAATAGTTTGTAACCGACCCTAAGGTGGAAATGAATATGACAATTCATAGAACTTAAAACTTTATAACCAAAACCAAGGGATTGCAGGAAAAAACCTGCTAGTTCATATGTTGAACAACTCTCACATATTCAATAAAAAAAGTCCAATTCCATATTTCACATGAATGCCATCACACCCACGGGATATTCAAATAAAATCCGATATTCAAGTAATGGATGTGAGCTTACCAGATTATAGTAGAACATGCGCAGGAGTCTAAAATCCACCGCAAGTAAAGCTGATCTGATGTCGTGTAGGCTGGGTGGCTACCCATGGCATCGTCCGGAGTGGTGATTCCTCCCACACTCCAAGGGACTTGGGTCCAAACGGTTCGCTGCTCACTATCCCTTGAGGAAAGTTTTTTTAAAAAAAAAAAAGAGAGAAATGGGAGTCGCCTTGGTGTCCCGCCTATGGTCGCTTTACGAAGACAACGACCAGTCCTCTGGAAGGGGTTCCTGCATTTAAGGGCCCCGCTGGCAAGACAGAGGCGCTGTTAAGGTCGCTCTTCCTGGTGGCAGGCTCTGCGGCCAACCCTGACGTTCGCCATGGCGGCGCAATATCTGTCTGAGCTTATGACGGAGTTCCAGAATCTTCTGGACTGCGGCAGCCTGCTGGCTACGCCGAAGAGGGCTGACTTCTTGCTCCGAGGTCTCAAGTACCTTGGTGATGCGGCCGTTGATTTACTGCCTATGTGATCCAGGGTAGCGGTGTTGCTGTGTCCTCAGTCGGGTACTCTGGTTGCGTTTTTGGTCCGGTGACCATGCTTCCAGAAATTGTCTCGCAGACCTTCCCTTTCAGGGTGGACGTCTATTTGGTCCAAGGCTGGGTGAGATCATAAAAGATTCACAGGAGGTAAGTGCCTTCCTCCCAGAGCCCCGGAGGCGTGAGTTTTCGCCGTAGACAGGGGCCCCCTACCTCGGGTCAAAAAAGAGGTTTTTTTAGCGCCCCACTTCGGTAAGGTCGCTGCAGGGGCCGGGTGCCGGCAGTGGCAGCACAAAACCAACAAGGCGGAGGACAAACCTCCTCAGCCTGATGGGTTGTCTCCGCCCGGGCTTCGGGTGGGGGACGTTTCTGAGTTCAACACTCTGCCACCAGTCAGGTTGGCTCCATCCCCCGGGGACAGATGCCGCTTTTGAGTGCGGAGGCCCCGAGACCCTCCTTCCGTGAATGGAGGACACTTAGAAAATACTAGAGTGGGTCGGAACCTGGTTTATCTGCAGGTGGGACTTTCCCTTCCAGACGCTCTGTTAAAGACCTTCGTACCA
>BLSH010071091.1:133674-139653 GCA_018402905.1 Glandirana rugosa | reverse complement strand
AAAAAAAAAAAAAATTCCTTTTATAATCCCTTTTAGGGCCCTTTCACATGGGCGGTCTGATCAGGGCCATCTGTCAGTTTTTCAGGCGGACCCGATCAGACCCTCCATTCATCCCTATGGGGCAGTGGATATCAGTGGTGACATGTCTGCCAACATCCACCGCTATCCAATCTGATCCTGTCCGTGAAATCCAGACAGATGGAAACCCTATGTTCCATCTGTCTGGCGGTTCGGATTGTGCAAATGCTCCAATACTAAAACAGATACTTTTTTGCAATTTCATTGTAATTTGCATTGACTTCTGTTAAATGAAGTTGCGGCTTTGAAATAACGCTGATTTAATTGAAGCTTGCAACTTCATTGAACAGAAGTCATTGCCAGTCGTAATAGAATCACAAATTGGGTGCAACTTGTCAAGCGATTTTGTAAAATCGCACTGGTATGATCCGTAAAACATAAATCCAAGGACAAAATGGGTATCGGTAATTGGTATTAGCAAGTACAATACTTGAGAAAAACGGTACTCTTACTTTGTCTTAAACTGGTATTGGTGCGTCCCTAAAATGCATGTAAAACCATGCGCTACACTGCCTTATATACAGCATGCTACCTTGAATAACTTTTAAAGTAGAATTCCAGTCATATTCGAACCATACATAAGCCTGCTCCCACCCATTCTAATTCTATTTTAACTACTCTGTAAAGGAAAGGTGTCTATTCTCCTGTTCTGAACGGCACTCCAGTCCGGTTATATGATCTCTCAAGTGTCCGGCTTCAGTGGAGAGGTGAGATCTCCGACAACAGTTGCAGAGCCTGTGTGATAATGTCACCCATAGGCTTACTATGGAGCATCCGTTGTCGGCTCTGTCTCTTCTACACAGAAGCTGATGCTAGGAGTGGATCATGTGATTGGACCGGAGTACCCTTAGACTGGGTAAGTATAAATGTCTTTACTTTTCATAGTAGTTAGAATAGGCTTAGAGTGGAGATGGGAGCAGGATTAAATATTGTTAGTATTTGTTTGGAAATCTACTATAATGTCGCCTCAATTTTTACTGAAAATTACTGAGTTCAAATGTGCACTTTTCCTATAACTTTCTGCTTTCCCAGCATGTGACTTTTTATATAGAATGTCATTAAAGACAATTTAAAAATGATCCTAATGTACCAAATTAAGCTTGTCTCCTTTTCGGCAGCCGCCCTCAGATCTTCCATCAAATGATTCGGTTGGAGACCAATCCGCTACCAGTGTATCTAGATGTTCACTCAAGAGGAAGTCTGATGCTTTGGAATCACCAGCTAAGAAAGTGGTATGCAGTCTTGCTTTTTCCCCAAACTATTTAGCTTTTAAACTACAGCTGTGACCTGTGCAGTACAAAGGCTCTACTGAAGTACAAAGGCTCCACCCACTACAAGCTGCCTAAAGAAAACTGCAGGCGTGGGTGCAGACAAGACATGTATAAGGGGAAAGGGCAGCAGGACTGGTCTTTATTACAGGAAGCTCCTGCACAGAGGCAGACTTTCACACTTGGTTATTGCACAGATTTGGAAGAAATACTCGAAGCATGCAAAGATTTAAATCTTTACTCTGGGCTTATTTTTTTTTTTTCCCCCATGCAGTGGAGCTGTGCCTGAACTGCAGCAGTTAACTGCTCATTTTATTCTGGGGAAGAAACAGTGGAGATACTTGCCTGATCCGCCGATCCTCCCTGCACAAGAGAATGGACTGTTCTGATGGTACATTCCATAGTCCGGAACAGTAGTTTTCTGAAGATTTGGCGGATCAGGTGAGTATAAACTTTGTGCTCATTCATAGAAAAAAAAAATAGCAGTTGACCTATGCAGTGCGGGCACAGTCCCATTGCATGGGAAATTTTTTTTTTTTTTTTCTGCCTTTGCGCTTTAAAGAGGAATTAAACCCTGATGGGGTTTACTTCCTCTGTTACCCTGCAATGTAAAAGCATAATGGGCTAGTATGCATCACTTATTAGCCCATTATGTGCCACTTACCTGCATTGGAAGCCCACGATGTCCCCGCTCCAGGCCGCGCCCATCTTCTGCCCCTCTTCCTTCTGAGACAATCTCTGGCTCTGTGACTGGCCGGAGTCGCGTGGCGTCACTCCTGTGCATGTGTGCGGGAGCTGCCAGTCACGGTCCAATCTCAGTGAAGGAACGGCACGGAGGCTGTTTCTTCACTGCGCATGTGCCCGATGACGTGGGCACATCACAGTACACTGTATATCTCCTAAACCGTGTAGGCTGCCTCTTAGTTTTTCTGTGTATTTGCAATCCTTGTGCTTGTAATCCTTACGCTTATAACACATGGAATTAATGAGCATTACTGACCATTACTTGGAAGTATTATTTTGTTTATAGCTGTGAATCTGGACCTATCCCATTAGGCCTAGTTCCCACAGGCTTTGGCTTGTATAAGTGCAGTGTGAACACCAAGCTTTCTGTAAGCTTTTGAAAAGCATTTATGAAGCTTTTCGCAAGCCTAGAGCATTTTTCATAACTCCTTTTAGGTTTAACGCACTCTTCAGCTTGTTTGGAATTTTAAAACCCAGAGCCCCCTGTCAGAACACAACAGCTCAGCGGTGGAGATCGCTGTACTAATGTTGGACTGTTAGTACAGCGGCTCCAACTGGGGCTGTCATGTACTTTTTCTTTCAACCCGTTGGGCTTAAGGGTTAGATCACTATACAGACCTTTACCTATGTTGGTATGTAAATTAAGGAGTATGTTCGTTAACGCACTAGCCTGGGGTCTTTATAAAATGTGAATTAAAGAGGCTAACCAGTTGCCGACCGCCCGCCGTGGATTGACGGCGGCAACTTCGCTCGATATCGCGAACCGCCGTCACCTGACAGCGGCTGCGAGATTGTGAGCATGCTCACTGTGTTACGGGGGAGCCAGGGAGTGGGTAGCCCGCAGTGACAGAGCGGAGGTCCGTGTATGTAGACAGAGGATCTCTGTTCTAACGGGGGTGGGGGGTGATGGAGGAGTGTGATCGTAGGCTCCCTGTGTATGGAAGCTGCGATCACTCTCCTCCTCCTCCACTCAGCCCAGCTCCCACACCGTTAGTACCACATACCAGGGAGCACAGTTAATCCCTAGAGCGCCCCCCTACTGTTAACCCCTTCCCTGCCAGTGACATTTATACAGTAATCAGTGCATTTTCATAGCACTGATCGCTGTATAAATGCTAATGGTCCCAAAAAAGTATCAGAATTGTCCAACATGTCCACCGCAATGTTGCAGTACTGCTAAAAATCACAGAATGCCGCCATTACAAGTAATAAATAAATAAAAACCCATTACATTTTAATTTTTCGTAAACGCGGCAAGATATATATATATATATTAGCAAAAAGCAAGAAATGTTGTTTTTTTTTTTTTTTTTTTTGTTTATAGCGGTGATCAGAAATGAGACAGAGGTGATCAAATGGCACCAAAAGAAAACTCTATTTGTGGGAGAAAAAAGAACGTCAATTTAGTTTGGGTACAGCTTCTCACGACCACGCAATTGTCAAAGGGACGCAGTGCCTGATCGTAAAAAGTGATCTGGCACTGGAGGGGGGGGTTCAGGTAACCGATTTTTGGCAGGTACCTTCTTCCCACTTCCTTTTGGAAGTTCTCCTCCCTCCCTCCCCCTGCAGTCTTCGGGGTCACTGACAGGTCCCAGAAGACTGCATCTGCCATTCACGATGCGCAGCGCGACTTGCACATGTGCAGTGGACACCAGGCTTTGAAGTCTCAAGCCGTCACAGCCGTGTGCCCATTGTGAAGATGCCGGGGACTGAAGACAGCGGGTGAGACTGGCTGGGGTGAGCACACCGCTGGATTGTGGGACAGGTGAGTGGCTGTTTTTTTAAGTGTCAGCAGGTACAGGCTTATTTAAAGTGTCTGCCATCACACCCATTAAGGTATGTTCTTAACATTCCCAAACTGAAGGTACTTTAACCACTGCAATATCAGGCACTTGCCCCCCCCTTCCCGTCCAGACCAATTTTCAGCTTTCATTGATGTCGCATTTTGAATGACAATTGTGTGGTCGTGCGACGCTGTATCCAAAAAATAATAATTTTTTTCCCCACAAATGGAGCTTTCTTTTGGTGATATTTTATCACCTCCTGGGGTTTTTATGTTTGCGATAGAAATAACAGAAGACCGAAAATTTTGAAAAAAAATGTTTTTTTCTTTTTTTTTTTTTCCCCCCCATCACAAAACTTTGTAAATAAGTAAGTTTACTCCTTCACTGATGGGCGCTGATGAGGCTGCACTGACGGACACGAATGAGGCAGTACTGATTGGCACTGATGAGGTGGCACTGATGAATGAGGCACTGATAAGCAGCACAGAGGCCACTGATGGGTGGTACTGATATGCAGCACTGATGAGCTGCACTGGTGTGCACTGATGGGTGGCACTAATAGGTAGCAGTTATAAGGAGGCACTGGCAGGCATCACAGATGGGCACAGTGCCATCCCTATTGCACATTGTGTGCCCCTTTCCTGGTGGACCTGGATGGGCTTCCCTGGTGGTCCATCGATGGGCTCCCTGGTGGTCCTGGATGGCGAACCTAGGGGGGGCTGCACTGATAAACAATCAGCGCAGACCCCACCTATCAGGAGAACCGCCGTTTGTCTCTCATCTACTCGCGGCTGTAGACGCAAGTACAGGATAAGCCGATACACGGTTCTTCCTGTTTACACTGTGATCAGTTGTGATCTGTCACAGCTGATTACGCGGCAAAGCAATTTGGACGGAGGCTCTTTACCTAGATCGGAGATGCGGTGTGTCAGATTGATACACTACTACACCATTGATCGCAGCGCTGCGCCCCCCCTCCCCCCCGCGGGTGTGCGCCAGGTTGTTATCCTGCTGGACGTTATATGACGCTCAGTCAGGAAAACGCAACCACTTCCTGGCCTTCATTCTGCATAAGGTGGTAGGGAAGTGGTTGAGGTTTAAGCAAGAATTTTATTGTGTAGTTACATTGGACGAATGTGAGTATGCGTATCTCATACATGAGCCATCTCTGTGGAAGCTGCAAATCATTGTGGTAGTCCCTGCTACTACAGGGTTAAGAGCAGTCTTCCCGGTCCACTGCCAAGCAGCAGCTCTACTGCATAACCACAGGAGATGGCTTACTGGGCACTGCTGCCATTCATACAACACCTTGTATTTTTTTTTATGGAATGCAAGTCGTTCTTTGGATGAGGGGGAGAGGCGGGGCAGTGACATCACAATCTGCACATTATTCAGTCGGAGAGTGCTTTGCATACAGGGGAAATAATACGGGGCATTCTGTGAATTGTGACTGAGTTGAGGCCCCCCCCCCCCCCCCCCCTGCTGCTACTACTGTACTAATAGTAGTTGCCGATTGTACTGCATTTGTATGCAGTATGATTCCTAACTAAACTTCAGCTTTAACTGGCTGCAAGAAAGACAATTTATGCAGTTGGAGTTGCTAATAGTAAGCTAAACATTTTAACGCTATTATTTTAAAGTGGAACTTCACTCTCTCAATCAGCATTACCTATTTGTAATCCTTATGTTGTTAGCAATAGTAAATCAATATGCTATACATTCACCTTTCACTTGTGTTAAACTTTTTTTCCCCACATTTCTTCAGTTAACTCCTTGTTTCAAGGTGTAAGCAGATTATTTCATATAGCCTAGGAGGGGCTTTCTTGGGTAAGCATATCGTTCTGCCTGCATTCTTGAGCTAAAGGCAGTTGACAAATGCATCCGCCCTTACTCAAGATGGCCCTGCTCAGTGTGTGTGTGTGTGTGTGTGTGTGTGTGTGTGTGTGTGTGTGTGTGTGTGTGTGTGTGTGTGTGTGTGTGTGTGTGTGTGTGTGTGTGTGTGTGTGTGTGTGTGTGTAAAAGGAAAAGCGCCATCCAGATGTAAGATAATTACATCCCGGGTCCCATTGATTATAGCAAATCGCAGATGCTGGAGGTGCTCAAAG
>BLSH010071091.1:128674-131174 GCA_018402905.1 Glandirana rugosa | reverse complement strand
GTCTGGTGTAAATGGACCCCTAGACAACTCTCCTTTTTGCTTTTTGCTTTCTCTTGTCTAGTTCCAATGTGTGTTATATTGCAATTTATTGGTTGTGGGTTGCACCACACAATACTATATGAACTGACATTTTTTAGTTATTTTTTTACTGTGGTGATTTTCTTTTTAGATTTATGCTCAATGGATATGCGTATTGCATGTTTTAGGCTGCTGCTCTAATAAGGGTTCTTTACATTAGCGCAGTATTTATTTTCTTTTACACTTATAGTTTTAATTAGTTGCTGCAACTTTTTTTTTTTTCTCCACTTCAGTAGCCTATCCGGAGCAGATAAGTTCTGTTTGTCTTTCATGTAACCCTTCAGTTTTGGTCATATCACTTTAATATTCCACTTTATTCCTTGACCCCCCCCCCCCTTAGCTCCTTACAGTTTGTACAGGGATAATGTTTACCATTTCCCATTCTCACAAATTCCCCCATTCTTCAGCTTCCCTCGGAGCTGCCCCTCCCTTCCCTTGTTTCTTTGTAATTGTTCACAGCACCAATTACATTGCAATATATGCTACCATTTGTTATCCCATGTCTCGTTACACATCTTCACACTCATACCACTTCCTAGTTACTGATTCATCCCGAATCTGTCGTCTATCACCCTGAGCACATTATCTTCTTATCTTCTATACTGGGAATCCTTTATTGAGCAGCCATTGCTTCCATTTTTTTTTTTAAATCCTCAGAGTATACCCCTTTTAACAAATACACTCCTCTCCATCCAAATGGTTTCATCTATAGATGTTGACCAGACCTCTACTGTCGGGTGGGGTTGCTGATTGCCATTTCTGTGCTATCAGTTTCCTTGCCTGAAACAGGCAGCCCGTTATGGCAGATGGCAGCTTCCTCCTTCCTCTATTTGTTAACCCATTGCCCAATATACATCGTAATGGATCCTTTTTCTTTTGAGGCCCCAATAGTCCTTATTTAAAGACTCATTTACCTTTTCCCAATATCTATTCAGCTTTGGGCATCTCCAGACCATATGCATGAGGTCTGCTACATTTTGACATCTGGGGCACTTGTCATCCTGTCTCCTCCCAAACCGCCTCTGGGGGTTGTAGTACACCCTGTGCAGTAAGAAGAGATGTGATCGACGCCGATTACATGATTATAATATCTTTCCACTGCTCTGAAGAGATTGGCCCCACATCCTCCTCCCATTTCTTTTTAGTCCTCAATTCTTTTCTGTCCTTCTTTCTGCAGTTACTCAGCTCTTTGTATAGTGTAGAAATACGTTTTTAATGAGCTGGTTCCGCAACTTTTTGTAATGAAATCGCCTCCCGCCATTCTATTGGCCGGCCCCTGAACTGCACACTTAGTGCATGTCTGCAACTTTAATTCACATAGATTTGAAGGGGTTCCATTGAAATTACTGGGCTGCGACATGTCATGTGACTGTGTCCAAGGTTTTACTAAGCCCACAACAGTAAAATCAATCTTTATATGCAGTAAAGAATGTTTGTTATACTCACTGTGGGACCTAAAAGGTTAATCCTGTGCATTTAAAAAGGCCTTTTATCCTTTCTTTGATCTCCCCATTCTTTTACTGTCCCCAATCCATCTGCTCATAGTGCAGAGCATTGGGTACTCTGCACATGCTCAGTTTGGTGTGTATTGCTAGAGTTTTTCTTCTTGTAAGGGTGCATGTGATCATCACCGAGCCAATCATCACTGTCCAGACAGTGGGCCTGCATCCTCATAGGACAGTCAGAGTAGAATGAAAACTCTTCCTAAAAGCTTTAACCAGGTATTGATAGAAGTCGCATAACTGCTACACACTGCTGAGGAGAAAATGTTTTTAGCAGTTTATATTTACTAAAATACTAAAATAATTGCATTTCTATAATATTCTATTCTTCTATTGTACTGTGGGAGACCAGAGATGGTGAATGCAGCGTCCTGAGTATAGTAACACTTTAAATACACTGATTACAAGATTGAAGAAAAGTGTGATACTGATTACAGAAAACAGTTTGAAGTATCTCCATTTATTTATACCGTATTTGCCGGCGTATAAGACGACTTTTTCCCCCTGAAAAACATGCCTCCAAGTGGGGGGGTCGTCTTATACGCCGGGTGCGCTCCTCTCTATACCTCCGCTGCGACTTTATGGGCACACAAGAGTTGATCTTGGAATGGAGAGAGAGGTGACCGCGGCGACTTACTTTCACCCCTCTCCTCTCTCTCCCGCCTCACGTCGACGTATAGTGAGGCGGCCGCGCCCTCGGCCGTGATATCTGACTCGTCGCCGATTACGCCGAGATATGGAGGCGTCGCCTCCATATCTCTCCTCGCGTGGGCCGCATATTCTGCTGGGGGGGTGAACCTCCGTACAAAAAGTCCCCCTTTTTCAGCAGAATATGCGGCCGTTTATGCCATATTTATTTACCTCTATGAAGTTTGACAAAAGACATTAGTCATAGTGTGAAAAGAAGTTAGAACATTAGT
>BLSH010071091.1:87481-97666 GCA_018402905.1 Glandirana rugosa | reverse complement strand
CCCCCCCCCCCCCCCCCCCGACTCTTGGGTGGGGGGCCGGTTGCTGGGGTTCGCAGGCAGATGGGCTGCCCGCATCACCGATCGGTGGGTACTGGCCCCAGAAAGGTTCTTCCCTTCAAACTTAAGACTCCCTCAGGGGCGTCGGGAGGCGCTTCTAGGCGCCGTTTGGGTGCTTGCCGAACAGGGGGGTGATTGTACCGGTACCCATGGTGGAAAGATTTCACGGGTTTTACTCGACCCTCTTTGTGGTGCCCAAAAAGT
Organism: Glandirana rugosa; assembly: GCA_018402905.1. Classification (NCBI taxonomy): domain Eukaryota; kingdom Metazoa; phylum Chordata; class Amphibia; order Anura; family Ranidae; genus Glandirana; species Glandirana rugosa. The sequence continues at coordinate 97,405 of BLSH010071091.1, read as the reverse complement.
GCGGTGTCAGACCAGTTCTGGACCTGAAGGCATTAAACTGCTTCGTAAAAAGGAAGAGATTCAGGATGGAGTCCATCCGCTCGGTCGTGGTCACCCTGCACCAAGGGGAATTCATGGCGTTCCTGGATATCAGGGACGCGTATCTCCATGTTCCAGTTTGTCACAGTCACCAGTGTTTTCTACGCTTCGCAGTGGGGGACCTGCATTACCAGTTTGTGGCACTTCCCTTCGGGTTGGCTTCATCTCCTCGAGTGTTCACCAAGGTGGTGGCCCCGATGCTGGCGCTGCTGAGACAAAGGTATTGCGGTAGTAGCATACCTCGACAATTTACTCCTGAGAGCAGAGTCTGCTGTGGCTCTGGAGGAGAACGTGACAATCACGGTGTCCACGTTAAGAGTTCGGTTGGCTGATCAACCTGCAGAAATCATCGTTGACTCCATCCTGCCGGCTGGAATACCTGGGTCTGATTCTGGACACTGTGCAGGCAAGGGTGTTTTTACCACCAAACAAGCTCCTGACACTTTAGGCAGCAGTGCGAACCCTGTTATCACGCCAGTGGTCCTCCTTACGGTTCTGTATGCGAGTGTTGGGGCTCATGGTGTCGACTTTCGAAGCGGTACCTTACGCCCAGATTCACACTCTGCTCTTGTAGAAGGCGATTTTGTCCCAGTGGGACAAATCTCTCCTATCCCTAGACAGACTGATCAGGTTGGATCATCAGTCCCAAGGATCCTTCATTTGGTGGTTTCGGGCTCCAGCCCTAAAGTTGGGAAAATATTCTCACCCTCAATTGGTCGATAGTAAGGACGGATGCCAGCCATCGGGCTGGGGAGGGGTCCTGGGTCAATTCTCTGCCCAGGGTCGTTGGTCAGTCCAGGAAGCTTGTCTTTCAATAAATGTACTGTAACTGAGAGCGATCAGACTTTGTCTGTCCCGTTGGTCAGAAAGGCTGCGAGGCCTCCCTGTCCGTGTTCAGTCTGACAATGCCACAGCTGTGGCATATGTGAACCATCAGGGCGGAACAAGAAGCTCGGCAGCAGGCGCGGAGGCGGCTGTGATCCTTCGGTGGGCAGAACTTCACGTGCCAGCTCTCTGCAATCTACATCCCAGGTGTGGAAAACTGGCAGGCGGACTTTCTCAGCCGCCGGACTCTGGATCCGGGGGAATGGTCCCTACATCCAGAAGTGTTCCGCCAGATTTGCCTCAAGTGGGGCACACCAGAGGGGGACCTCATGGCCTCCAGGTTTAATCACAAGGTACAGACCTGTGTGTGCAGAACAAAAGATCCGTTGGTGGTCGCCTCGGACGCACTGGTAGCGCCCTGGTGTCGGTATCAGCTACTGTACATCTTTCCTCCTCTAAAGCTTCTACCGCGGGTTCTGCGCAGGATAGAAGCAGAGGGAATCCCAACAATCCTGGTAGCTCCGGATTGGTCTCGGCGTCCTTGGTACGCCGACATAGTATGGATGGTGACAGATGTTCCGTGGCGTCTTCCACTTCGCGAAGACCTACTGTCTCAGGGGCCCATCTTGCACCCTGCTTTACCCTCGCTGGCTTTGACGGCTTGGCTATTGAGTCCCAGGTGTTGAGGGATAGGGGTGTCTCGGACTGGGATCCCTGCTATGATTGAAGCTCGTAAAGGTACCTCACGTAAGATTTACCATAGGACCTGGAAGGCCTATATTACCTGGTGCGAGGCAGGGGGTTGAAACCCCCGCTCTTATATAGTGTCCAGAGTACTGACTATTTTGCAACAAGGACTGGACAAGAACCTGGCGTTAAGTACGCTTAAGGGTCAGATTTCGGCCCTGGCGGTTCTTTTTCAGCGGCCCTTGGCGTCTCATTCATTGATCCGTACATTTGTACAGGGGATACGTCCTGTGGCTCCTCGGGTACGGTCGCCTCTGGCACTGTGTGATTTGAATCTGGTGTTTTCTGTGCTGCAGAAACCACCATATGAAAAGATTAGGGACATTCCCTTGCGATTGTTGTCGCAGAAAGTGGCTTTTCTGGTGGCTGTCACATCCGCTAGGCGGGTGTCTGAGTTAGCAGCATTATCCTGCAAGTCACCTTACTTGGTCCTTCATAAGGACAAGGCGGTTTTGCGACCTTCCCCTTCGTTTCTTCCGAAGGTGGTTTCTTCTTTTCATTTAAATGAGGATATTGTTGTTCCCTCATTGTGCCCGTACCCGTTGCATCCCAAAGAAGTTGAACTGCATTCTTTGGATGTGGTGAGGGCTTTGAGGGTGTATTTGTTTTTACAGCTTCTTTTCGGAAGTCTGATTCTTTGTGCTGACGAAAGGGTCGCGAAAAGGCATGGCGGCCTCGTCCGCTACCAATTCTCGTTGGATCAGGAAGACCGTGACTCATGCATATGAGATTCGGGGCAAGGTTCCCCCGTTTCCAGTCACGGCTCATTCCACCAGGGCAGTTAGTACTTCCTGGGCTTATAGACACCAGGCCTTGGTGTCTCAGGTGTGCAAAGCGGCTACTTGGGCCTCAGTGCACACTACAGCTTGGCAAATGGGGACCTTTATACATCTTTTGTAGAGATGCCTCAAGTTGCATTGGTTCTGGAGCGCTGTGATAGATGCTATAAATACAGTATTCCACATAACCGTTCCCCTTGAACACACTAGATGTATTCTGGACATCTTAGATGACCTTCAACTAACAGAGCTACAGCAGGCTGCGATTAATAGAGCGCTGTTCCAGGCTCGTAGACTCATCTTACAGCTGTTGCAAACTGATAGATCCACTCTTTGAGTGGGTGCTCTATCATATGGGATGCAGTTTCAAATTGGAGAAGGTAATCTTCCAACATAGAGGGAGCCCTCACAAGTTTGACAGCCTATGGGGTGACTGACTGGCAGTTCCGGGTCTCTCTCCCACTGAATTGGTGATGGATAGGCTACTGGGGTGATCTGTGTATTGTTGAGTCTGTATATGTCGGATAACTCACATGGCGTGTTATGTTTATCTCCTGGTACGCGTATTACTGGGCACAGAGCTCAGAGAGAAGTTCTGTCTGTACTTGTGTTACTATGTTACATTCTGTTTTATGATATACAATTGAAGGTTCTGAAGACCTGTATGCACTTCCGTATTTGTTTTCTCTTCGGTTCATTGACAGACGCAGCCTCTATTCATGACATGTGGGTTATTTACCTTTTACTAGGAGTAGACTAGGCACAACGAAAGTTCAGAAAGCAAAGCTGGCCCCTCCCAGGGGGCCGTCCTCACTCAGCACAGAACCCCTCAGCCCTGCATAGCATATCAGTTTTCTTCTGCCTAGTGCAAGGAGTTAGACCTGGTTGCCTGCTGGGAACTGTGGTTCCCCAGTTTTTTCTTTTTTTTTTTTTTTTTTTTTTTTTTTTTTTTTTTTTTTTCCTTCTTGCGCAAGCCTTCTGATGAAGACTGCAATCAAGTAGCCGGCTGGGGACCATGCGAATGTACATTGTCCTGCCATCTCCCCAGCACTACCGACGGATGCGAGCCACCCTTAGCTATGGCGGGGTCTGTCGCATCCTGCCCGTTCCGTGCGGGCGACAGGTGGGTTAAACGCCCCACCTGCATTCCCAGCATCCAGGCTGTGGCCTGCTCCTGGGGTCGCTTGGCCGGCAGCATCCCTCCCCATCTGGGGGGAAGAAGGTCTGTACCGGGGGGCTACCCGCTACGCCCGTCTGGATGGGTGAGTGACACCCCCCTCCCCCCTGGTGGCGGGGGGGCGACTAGCGGTGCCCGTTCCGGTGGGGGGGGGGGGTTCAGGTGCACTGGTCCCTAACCTTCTCGCTCTCCTCCTCCCCCATGCCCGTCTGCCCTGATGTCCTTTCCGCTCTGTTGCTCGTACTGACTATCGCTTGCTGCTGCCATTCGCGGCATGGGCCGCTCCATTTACCATGCGGTCCGCCGCCATTCTGGCGACTTTACATGTGCTTTTGGCGCCATTCTTTCTTCCGGGAACACAGCAGCAGCATTAGCACATCAGCAGCGGCACAGCAAGCGGTGGCATTGCCAGACAGTGGCGGCCTCTTTTAAAGCACAGTGGCACAGGATTCCGCAAGTATTGCTGATTTTCTCCCTGGGGTGCAGGAGCGGCGGTGCTGGGTCCCACTGGGCAGTCCTGAGGCTTTGCAGGGGGTTGCACTGTGGGGGCAATGACTGGTAGACCTCACAAGTGTCCTGGCGCAATGGCGGCTGAACCGACAGTTGCTTCTCCGGAGGGGTCCGCAGAAGCACAGGCCGCGCTGGGACCTCTGATTCCCCTAGATCAGTTAACTTCCATCTTGGAGGAGTTTTTCGCCCAGCGGGAATCGGACCGGTGTAGGGGGGGCCCCAAAAAGCGTCTTCCTCCCCTGCAATCCTCTGAGGAGGACTCTGAAACGGAAGGGGGCTCTGGGGTCACTGGGACCACCGTGGAGCTCTCAGACGGAGAGCTGGAGCCTTCGGATGGGGAGGAGAACCAGGGGGCCTCTGTGACACGCGAAAAGGTGCTGGTGGGCGCCCTGGTCGCGGTCGTCCGCAATTCACTGCACCGGGATCAGGCTGGAGAGGCACAGGCGTCTGCCTATACGTTTGGGTCCAAGGAGCCCTCTCGTGCTCCTAAGGTGTTTCCCTACCTCCAGTATTTTGACCAGTATGTGTATAAGGCATGGCAAATTCCTTTACCCTGCCTAAACGTTTTTTTGTGCGCTATCCCTTTGAGGACAGCCTGTTACAGAAATGGTTCTCCCCCGTGGTGGATCCGCCAGTGGCCCACCTGAACAAGGCGACAACTATTCCCCTGGAGGGGTCTCCCTCCTTTAGGGACCCGGCCGATAGGCGGATGGAAGCAGCATCCAAGGCACTCTTTTTGGTGGCGAGGGCAGCCATGCAACCGGCCTTGGCGTCTGTCATGGTAGCTCAGTCAGTGCGATGGAGTGGAGTGAGGCTCGGGGCGGCGTAGATTCGCCTGAATCCGTGCAGCGAGCAGACCACCTGGTGCAAGGGCTTCGGTATCTTTGTGACGCAGCTCTGGACTTGGTACCGATGTTGTCAAAAATGTCGGTTTTTGCAATCATTACTAGGCGCCTGCTGTGGCTGTGACGCTGGTCGGGTGACCACGCGTCCAAGAAGGGCCTCACGGATCTTCCCTTTCAAGGTGGTCGGCTCTTTGGGCCCCAATTGGATGACATCATTAAGGATTTCACCGGAGGTTAGAGTGCGTACGTTCCGGAACCCAATCGGCGTAACCAGCGCCGCAAACAGGGGCCTCAGCCCTCTGGGCATAAACATTTTTTTCGTGCGCCCGGTCAGGTGGGCAGGAACTCCCGGCCCGGCAAGTCTGGCTCTGGTAAGCGTCCCTGGCAACGCAAGCCCAAAAAGGCGGAGGATAAGTCCTCCTCCGCATGATGGGTTGCCCCAGCCCGAATCTCGGGTTGGGGGCCGACTTCTGGGGTTCGCGGACCGATGGGCCGTTTTTCATCTCCAACCGGTGGGTGCGGGAGGTGGTTCCGGGTACAAGATAGAGTTCAGCACCCGGCCACCAGACAGGTTCTTCCCGTCCAATTTAAAACTCCCTCTGGAGCGTCGGCTAGCTCTGCTAGGGGCTGTGCGGTTAATGTCCGAACAGGGGGTGATTGTGGCAGTCCCTCCGGCGTAGAGATTCCGCGGCTTCTACTTGAACCTCTTTGTGGTGCCAAAAAGGGTGTGTGGGGGGGGGGGGTCAGGCCGGTTCTGGACTTAAAATTGCTCAATCACTTTGTGAAGGCGCGCAAATTCAGGATGGAGTCGGTCCGTTCGGTCGTGGCCGCCCTACACCAGGGGGTTATTCTGGCGTCCCTGGACATCAAGGACGCATATCTGCATGTTCCCAATTGTGTCAGGTACCAGCTCTTCCTGCGCTTTGCTTTAGGGGACCTTCATTACCAGTTTGTGGCTCTCCCCTTCGGCCTGGCCTCGGCTCAGCGGCTCTTCACCAAGTTGTTGGCCCCGGTGCTGGCTCTGCTGAGACAGAGGGGCATTGCTGTGGTAGCCTACCTGGACGATCTTCTCCTGCGAGCAGAGTCGGCTCCGGTTCTGGAGGACAATGTTGCTATCACCCTGACCTCATTGAGGGACTTCGGTTGGCTAATCAACCTGCAGAATTCGACATTGACCCCGTCCTGTCGCCTCGAATATCTGGGTCTGACATTGGACACAGTGCAGGCGAAGGTATTCCTACCTCAGGACAATTGCTGATGCTGCAAGCGGCGGTGCGAACTGTACGCCCATAGTCACACCCGGCTCCTCCAGCGAGCGATACTACTGCAGTGGGACAGGTCGTTGACTTGCTGGCTTCGGGCCCCGGCAATGACCATGGGGAAGTCGTTCCTTCCCATGGAATGGTCAATGGTCACGACGGATGCCAGCCTTTCGGGCTGGGGAGGTGTCCTGGGGCATCTGTTGGCCCAGGGCCGTTGGTCGGCGCAAGAGTCGCGACTTCCGATCAATGTGTTGGAACTGAGGGCGATCAGGCTTTGTCTCTCCCACTGGTCGGCAAGGCTGAGCGGCCTCCCAGTTCGGGTTCAGTTGGACAACGCCACGGCGGTGGCGTACGTGAACCATCAAGGCGGAACGAGCAGCTCGACGGCAGCTGCAGAGGCAGCCCTCCATTCTAAAGTGGGCAGAGCTTTATGTGCCAGCACTCTCCGCCATCTACATTCCGGGTGTAGAAAATTGGAAGGTGAACTTCCTCAGTCGCCAGAAGCTGGACCAAGGAGAGTGGTCCTTGCATCCGGAGGTGTTTCGCCAGATTTGCGAGAGGTGGGGCACGCCAGATGTAGATCTCCTGGCATCCAGATTCAATCACAAGGTGAAGACCTTTGTGTGCAGGTTAAGGGACCCGTTGGCGGCAGCCACGGACGCCCTGGTGGCTCCATGGTCCCGGTACAGACTCTTGTACGCCTTTCCTCCTCTCAAGCTTCTACTGCGGTTGTTGCGCAGGATAGAAGTGGAGGGAATCCTGACAATCCTGGTGGCCCCGGATTGACCTCGGCGTCCTTGGTACGCCGACGTGGTGCGGATGGTGACAAACGTTCCCTGGAGACTCCCGCTTCGCGAAGATCTTCTGTCGCAGGGTCCCATCTTGCACCCTGCTTTACCGTCGCTGGCTTTGACAGCATGGCGATTGAGTCCCAGGTACTGAGGGACAGGGGGGTCTCCGAGTCAGTGATCACCACCATGCCTAAGGCGCGCAAGTGTACTTCGCGCAAGATCTATAATCGCACCTGGAAAGCCTATATTGCTTGGTGCGAGGCGGGGGTTGGAACCCCTGTTCTTTTGCAGTTGCTCGGGTGCTTGCCCTTCTTCAACAAGGCCTGGACCAAAAGTTGGCTTTGAGCACCCTCAAGGGCCATATTTCCGATCTGGCGATTCTGTTTCAGCGTCCTTTTTAGCGACGCATTCTTTGATCCGTACATTTGTACAGGGTGTACGTCATGTGGTTCCTCAGGTACGGTCGCCCCTGGCGCAGTGGGATCTGAACTTGGTAGTTTCTGTATTGCAGAAGCCACCCTATAAGAAGATCAGGGATATTCCCTTACAATTGCTGTCTCAGAAGGTCGCCTTCTTGGTGGCTATCACATCCGCTAGGCAGGTGTCTGAATTGGCAGCTTTGTCGTGTAGGTATCCTTATTTGGTCCTACATAAGGATAAGGCGGTGCTGCGTCCATCTCCTTCGTTCCTTCCAAAGGTAGTCTCCTCTTTTCACATTAATAAGGACATTGTCCTCCATTCTTTGTGTCCGCACCTGTCTCACCCTAAGGAGATTGCTCTGCATTCCTTGGATGTGGTGAGAGCATTGCGGGTGTATTTGGCAGCTACGGCTCTTTTTAGGAAGTCGGATGCTCTGTTTGTGCTGACGGATGGGCCGTGCAAAGGGTTGGCGGCTTCGTCGGCCACTGTTTCATGTTGGATCAGATAGACTGTGCGTATCCTGTGCGGCCAAGTACCCCTTTTCGGTCACGGCTCTTTCCACCAGGGCGATTAGCACTACTTGGGTGTTTAGACACCAAGCTACGTTGTCTCAGGTGTGCAAGGTGGCTACTTGTGCCTTGGTGCACACTTTTGTTAAGTTTTACAAAGTTGATGTGTCAGCATCCACGGAGGCTGCTTTTGGCTGCAAAGTTTTGCAGGCGGCAGTGTAGGCGCGGCTGGCACCTCCCGAGATCATTTTGTTGGGTACAGTTGTTGTTTACCCACCCCAAAGCAGTGTTTGACACTGTTTTGGGACGTCCCCACGTGTCATGAATAGAGACTGCGTCTGTCAATGAACGTAAGAGAAAATGGGATTTTATTAAGAACGTACCGTAAAATCCTTTTCTCTGAGTTCATTGACAGATGCAGCACCCATCCCTCTGTGTTTGTACAGCTTGTTACGAACTGACATGCTATGCAGGGCTCGTTCTGCCTAGTCTACTCCTAGTAAAAGGTACATAACCCACGTGTCATGAATAGAGGCTGCGTCTGTCAATGAACTCGGAGAAAAGGATTTTATGGTAAGTTCTTAATAAAAATCCCATCTTTTAAGATGTATGGCTTTCCTAAGCGAAATAAAATCTATTCCTGATATTAAAAAAAAAAAAAAAATTCAACTACAGCTGAGTCTGATTATTCATTAAACAGGTGTCCAGCAGACAGCTGATTTTAAAAGGGTGTTACTTAAAGCGATAGTAAACCCGCAAGAAGGGGGGGAGGGGGAATGGCCTGCAAGACAATAGCATAATGTGTTAGTATGCATCGCATACTAACACATTATGAAGTACTTGCTTTAGAACGAGACCCCCGATGCCCGAGTTGGTCAGCGCTGAGGACGCTGACATGATGGTCCTCTTCTTTCTTCCGGGTACGCGGCTCCGGTGCTGTAAGTGGCCGGAGCCCCGTGACGTCACTCCCGCGTGCGTGCTCTTCGTTCCGGCAGCCAGCTCTGATTTTCCGGCAACCTTCGCCAGGTCATCAGAGCGAATGCGCCGTTGACATCGGCGGCTGCATGCAGGGCGAATATCTCCTAAACCGTGTAGGATTAGGAGATATTCATTTTACTTACAGGTAAGCCTTATTATAGGCTTACCTGTAGGTAAAAACAGCTTAGGGGATTTACTACCACTTTAACCACTTGCCGACTGTAGTCTGACGGCGACAGAGTGGCTCGTTATCGCAAACTGCCGTCATGCGACGGCGGCTGCGAAAACTAGTGCTGTGAGCGCGCTCCCTGTGTGCGGGGGGAGCGGGTAGGGTGGACTCTATCGCCGCCGGCTACCCACGATGGCCCCCCTTTGATTTGTGTAGAACACTACAAAAAATGGGGAGTAGCAAACAAATGTGGAGGAATATGAAAGTTACTAAATGTTTTATCGGAACTCTGTTTCATTTCAGGAACTATTGTCTACAAAGTTGAAAGATCCAAAGATGACTTTTGACATCTGCAGCTGTCAATTTGTTTACCATTACTCATTTGAGACATACGAGCAGGCTGACATGATGCTCAGAAATGCTTGCGAGCGACTTTGCCCTGGAGGCTATTTCATCGGCACAACTCCAGATGGCTTTGAGCTGGTGTAAGTGTTTAAGATCCTTTTTATTGCTATGTAAAATGCTCAGAAAAATGAACTGTGTTCTATCATGCTGCCAAATACTGCTAGACAGGCAGTCTTTTGTGATATGTTTGACAGAAATCTTTTTAAAATGTTTATAGCTGAATTATTAACTCTTACTGGGTGTAACACTTACTGAGATGAGTCCTTATTGATTCAGGAACTTTATAAAGATTAGAAATAAATACTGTACATATTAGCTAATGCATTTACAAGTCTTGGGGGGGGGGGGGGGGGGGGGGGGGGGGGGGGGGGGGGGGGGGGGGGGGGGGGGGGGGGGGGGGGGGGGGGGGGGGGGGGGGGGGGGGGGGGG
>BLSH010071091.1:50877-62907 GCA_018402905.1 Glandirana rugosa | reverse complement strand
TTTTTTTTTTTTGGGGGGGGGGGGGGTTGCCTTTTATAGTACCGTGTGCAAAACAAAATGTGTGCTTAAAGCACATACATTCCCATTGGTTATCCTTACCCATTACACCCTCCACACTACCACACAATACGTGTGAATGTATTGTGTTTTATACCTACATGGCTTCCCTGGGAGAAGCTGGTATGGTTCTCTGCTAGATTGCCCTCCGGGACCCCTTCTTGACACAGGAACGAGATGGCTTTATTCCCTTTCTCCCTCTGTGCCTGGCCCAGGCCATGCCTGGAAGCAGCACAAACCCTTACCAGGGGCTAGTGGTGGTTCTCAGTCTGAGTTTCTGGGCGCATGCACTGTAGGAGTCTTTTTGGTGGGTGTTCACAAGGTAACTGCGTTGGGTGTGTGACCTGGGTGTGTGACCTGGCTGTGTTCCTGTTTGACTGGATGATGCTGGATGGTAATTCCAGCTGGGGTGGAGTCATTTTCGGGCACAGGAGGCTTTTATCAAGCCTTATTCTTGTCAATACGGGTTTGGGTAAAGTAGTTTCCAGGCACCAGAGGTTGTGGTTCCAAGCCTCCTTCTCGGGACATGGGAAGGGCCAGTTGGTGCCTTAATGGTGGTTCCTTCCAGCAGTGGTTGTCGGGATGCTACAGGTAGAGGAGCGAATACTGCATTTTGGATTTTTTAATGCAGGCTGCAGCTTAAGCAGATACAGGCACCCTGGACACCAGCAGAACACAGGTAAGCTAGAGGTTGCTGTACTTACTCGCTTACTCTTGTGTTTGTTGTAGGTTTTCACCTAACCTGTGATCTCACCTGGGATCTCTTGGTGTTGGGCTTAGTTTGGCACGTTCTAAAGGCAGAAGTCTTTTTTGACAGTACAGACTTCATAACCGTTTTTTTGTCTGATTATTTGTTTTTTATACTTCTACTATTGGTTGTCAGTAAACTTAATGAACTTAATGCCCGAAACACTTCAGAATTCATCCTGCTGCTTTTGTCAGCAGTCACATCATCAATAAATATAAGAGAACCAGTTCCATTGGCAGCCATACATGCCCATGCCATGACACTACCACCACCATGCTTCACTGATGAGGTGGTATGCTTTGGATCATGAGCAGTTCCTTTTCTTCTCCATACACTTCTCTTCCCATCACTCTGGTACAAATTGATCTTGGTCTCATCTGTCCATAGGATGTTGTTCCAGAACTGCGAAGGCTTTTTTAGATGTTGTTTGGCAAAATCTAATCTGGCCTTCCTGTTTTTGAGGCTCACCAATAGTTTACAGCTTGTGGTGAACACTCTGTATTTACTCTGGTGAAGTCTTCTCTTGATTGTTGACTTTGACACTCGTACACCTACCTCCTGGAGAGTGTTCTTGATCTGGCCAACTGTTGTGAAGGGTGATTTCTTCACCAGGGACAGAATTCTTCGGTCACCCACCACAGTTGTTTTCCGTGGTCTTCGGGGTCTTTTGGTGTTGTTGTGCTCACTGGTGCATTCTTTCTTTCTTTCTGAAGGATGTTCCAAACAGTTGATTTGGCCACACCTAATGTTTTTGCTACCTCTCTGATAGCCGGCTTTGTTTTGTTTTTTCAGGCTAATGATGGCTTGCTTCACTGATAGTGGCAGCTCTTTGGATCTCATATTGAGAGTTGACAGCAACAGATTCCAAATGCAAATAGCACACTTGAAATGAACTCTGGACCTTTTATCTGCTCCTTGTAAATGGGATAATGAGGGAATAACACTCACCTGGCCATGGAACAGCTGATCAGCTAATTGTCCCATTACTTTTTGTCCCTTAAAAAGTGGGAGGCACCTATACAAACTGTTGTAATTCCTACACCGTTCACCTGATTTGGATGTAAATACCCTCTAAAGCGGAAAGTCTGCAGTTGAAGCACATCTTGTTCGTTTCATTTCAAATCCATTGTGGTGGTGTATAGAGCCAAAAAGATTAGACTTGTTTTGATGTCCCAATACTTATGGACCTGACTGTATATCCCCATCTATTGAGAAAGCCCTCCCCAATGATAACTGCCTGCTGTACTGGCGACAACACGATGACGTGCTGCAGAAGGCCCTGCCCACCTCAACCAGTGAGTCGCACTCACCTCTAACAGTTTTTCCCTCACACCTTCATATACCCTTTCTCCCTGCTCTGGGAAGGAGTTTTGTTGTGTCGCCCCGACCCAATGTATTTCCCCCCACATCAGATGGCTGCTGGAGGGAAGAGAGCAGAATTTTCTCCTCCAACAGCTTTTCAGTCACTGTAGCGGGCTGTACTAATCTCTGGCTGAACGACAGGGATACGGCGGTAGCAATGCTCCTGTTTGGGCACCAACAAGCTCCCAGCCAGGGCCAATGCATGGATTTCGGTCTACATAGGCGAAGGTGCATTTTGGTGCACCCCCCCCCCAAACTGGGTCTGAATGACTTGTGTAATGAGGTGGTGGGTTTATTCATTCTACCATTTCCCCTCACTGGTACCTCCAACACGTTGCACCCGTATTGTGATGGGACGCAGCATGAAGACATCACGTAGCATTGAGAATTTGAGCTGTGCAGAACTGCCACTAAATGGCAGTTTGTAATGAGGGGGCGGGGTTATGCATTCCACTTACTGGCTACAGGCAGCTGGCAGGTGAGCAGAACTAATGAGTCCAAGCTGTGCCCAGGAACGGAAGAAAGATATTTACAAATAAAAATTTAGATTTTAAAAGAAGTTCAGGAATTAACTACTTCACCCTCTGTGATGTACTGGTACATCGCCAGGTTAAAGTGGTTATACCGGGATGATGCCTGTAGCTACAAACATCATCCCAGTATCTTTCCAATCGGTGATGCAATTTTTTGGAAAAAAAGGTTCCTAATGGCTAAATCCCCCTCCCAGGCTTTCTCATCCCACTGGGGAACCTGGGACTGCAGCCAGCGGCTGATCATATGGATGATTGAGGAGTATTTTGTCGTTTCTGGCTTCACCAGAATGTAATCAAGCCATTCCTGGCTTGTAAAACACCACCAAATCAAACTGATCTTGGCTGAGCTGAACTCGCACAGTTCCAATTTCACGGTCGGTGTGAACCTGGGCTAAATCTGATTATTTGAAGGCCAGAGGAGAGATATGGGTTCTAACAGACCCCAGATCTCCAAAAAGGACCTGTCATGGCCCATGCTATCGCAAGGAATGTTGTTCATCCCTTGTAATAGCAATACAAGTGCTAAACATTAAAGTTAGTGTAAAAAAATTCAAATAAAATAAATAAAACAATTTTTTTTAAAATGTGTGCCCGTTCCACTGTGCTTGCTGGGCTGTGAAGCGGGTAGGAGAGGATGGATCAGGCTCGCTCCAGCTTGCTGAGTGGCTAATGCGTAGTACACATCACTAGTTTTTTCATTCAACCCAGCAGGCTGAATGAAAAAAAAATGACAGCTCCGTTTGGAGTGGCTGTACTAATGATCCAACGTTAGTACAGAGATCTCCCCTGCTGTTCTATTGTATTTTGGCAGCAGGACAGTTCCCATACCCCAACTCTCTGGTAAGCGCTTTCAGCCATTGGCTGAGAGTCCTGATCAGTAGATTGTTTGCTACTGGTCTTCGGCCAGCTGACATACACACGGGCCAAATGTTGGCTAGTTTTTATTGAACCGCATGATGTTGCCGGACATTCAGCCTGTGTGTACTAGGCTTAAGCCAGCTGCTAGTAGGGTTTCCACCTCATGCCTTTAAACCTGAGCACATGTTAATTACACAGGTTGTTCTGTGGCTGATTGAGGTGGTAAGTAAACTCACTTGGTGCCTTACCTGCAATAAATTGGCCTCGGAACCTGTGTAATTCATATGTGTTCGGGTTTAATGGGATGAGGTGGCAACCCTAGCTGCTAGTCCAGGCATCTGAGTGGATCCCAACTTTAAAGTCAGGATGTCTCCAGAGTCTAGACTGGCTCTGTGAGGTCAGATGACAGCAGGCTTTAAAGTGGTTGTCAACCCGTGACAACCACTTTAACCTACAGGTAAGCCTATAATAAGGCTTACCTGTAGGTGCCCTGCCTATCTCTCAAACCTGCATGGTTCAGGAGATATGCAGTGTACTAGCTGTGCTGACGTCATCGGCACATGTGCAGTGAAGAATCTGCCTCCGTGCTTTTTCTTTACTGCGACCGTGCCGTGACTGGCGGCACATGCGCGGAAGTGATGTCACACGACTCCAGCCAGTCACAGAGCCGGAGTCGTGGCCCCGGAAGGAAAAGGGGCAGAAGATGGATGCTGCCAGCACAGGGGACAGCGCTGTACGTCGCAGGCTTCGTTTGCAGGTAAGTGACACATAATGGGTTACTGTGCGATGCATAGCAGCCCATTATGCTTCTTAGCAGGGGAATAGAGAGGAAGTAAACCCCATCAGGGTTTACTTCCTCTTTAACCTGCTATAATGGGTCACATGAGTGCAGAATGAAGTGCCCTCTTGTGACAGGAGAAGTATAGCCAAAAGAGCTTTCCCTGTATTTCTACTTTAACCCCTTCCTGCCAAATGCCTCCTGGCCAGGTTCTAAAAGCCGCAGGGTGGAAGTAGGCATTTGGATCATGTGACCGCTGTGATTGGCTGTCACATGATCAAAAAGCTCCCAATTGCTAGTATGCATTGAGAGCTTTATTGGTACCCACCGGCTATCATGCTGGGAGCAAACAGGGAGCATGCTCTCAGCACGGTAAGTGGTACACACACACCGCATGTCAGCCCCAACTTCAGGGTGATTTCACAAACATCTGTGTGGGTTGCTGCACAGATGTCTGGTAATTGCACCCAGAAGTTGCCAAAAGTAGTACAGAAACTACTTTTGGGAATTGGTGTGGTGCCGCAAATGCAGAGCTGCACCGATACGGATGGTGCCATTGTTGGCAATAGCCGCTGATTTGGCATGAATTTGACATGTCAAATCGCATACCAAATCGCTCCACTGTGAACTAGGGCTAAAGAAGATTGTGGTGCATCACTAGTTAACAGAGAAAGCAGGTAGTTGAGTAGCCTTACGCAGTGTCTGAGGGGGAATGCCGAGGTATGCAGCTCTGTGTGTGCTTCGTGAAGACTCTTCTGCTGGGGGAAGAAGTGACCAGTGCAGCAGGAGACGGCTGGACTGAGTTTTGGCAGGAAAGAGAGTGAATCTGCTCAGTTTGGCGACTCTCTGAAGCAGTACCGCTCTGCCATTCTGGATATACTGGCCGCTCTGTTCCCTCATCTCGGTACAGTGAAGCAGAGGAGTGACAGAGATCAGTGAGCACAGTTTGTTTCCCTGGATAGCAGCTCTGTGGGGGGGGGGGGGGGTCTGTAGGTCCCCAGGGAAGGATATGAGACCTCATGCTGGACGAAGATGCTGATCTCTGCTCCCGCTCACAGGGAATTACAAAGCCACACCCCCAGAATTCCGTTATTGCCACTCCCTATCCCAGCGTCCCTTCGAGTCTTCACAGGAAGGCAGCTCACTGTAACAGGTCACAGGTACCCCTCCGGTATTCCCCTTGTCCGAACCCTGCACAGAGGAACCCGTGCAGCAGGACAGGAAGGGGAGAACAGTGACCGTGATGGCAATAGCATATCATCCATGTGTGCAGTGTGTGACGGCATGGTGGGCCCACCTGACCCGGAGGCCCGTGTGCAGTGCACACTCTGAACACATGGATGATACACCACTGGGTATGATAGGTTTTATGGGGATGCCACATATAGCATCCTTATCACATATGGGGGTTTATACTCCCGGGAATGTCTGTCTCCTGATTGATTACCACTACTCGCGCCTTGGGTCATACCACCTCAACTGCCATGACTGATGAACAGCTGGCCCCCAACCCTCATCACTTCAATTCCATACTCCTAGTTGTTCTGTAAGCAGGACCGAAGTCTGTTCTGAATCCGTCTCACCACCTGGAGTATCTGGGGCTGGTCCTGGATGCAATCCAGGTGAAGGTCTTCCTCCCGCCAACCAAGTGGCAGACGCTTCAGTCGGCGGTTCGGTCCCTACTGTCCCAGAAATGGGCCTCAATCCGTTTTTGCATGCGGGTCTTGGGCCTCATGTTGGCCTCATTCGAGGCAGTCCCTTATGCTCAGTGTCACACCCACCTTTTGCAACGGGAAATTCTCCTGAGATGGAACAGGTCCCCATCTTCACTGGATCGGGTGATCAGGTTGAATCACCAGGTGAGGGCATCGCTGCTCTGATGGCTGCGGGCCCCGGCTCTTCTGTCGGGGAAGTCCTTACTCCCCTTTCACTGGACAGTGATCACGACAGACGCCAGCCTGACAGGCTGGGGTGGAGTCTTGGGGCTGCTCTCGGCCCAGGGACGGTGGTCTCAAGAGGAGTCTCGTCCTGGAATTGCGGGCGATTTGGTGCTGCCTCTCCCATTAGACGTC
Organism: Glandirana rugosa; assembly: GCA_018402905.1. Lineage (NCBI taxonomy): Eukaryota > Metazoa > Chordata > Amphibia > Anura > Ranidae > Glandirana > Glandirana rugosa. Next base: position 56,499 of record BLSH010071091.1, on the reverse strand, counting down.
GAGAGTTCACGGGTGCCCTGTCCGGGTTCAATCGGACAATGCCACGGCCGTGGCATACGTGAACCACCAGGGCGGGAGGAGAAGCTCGGCGGCCTCGGAGGTGGCTCCCATCCTGCTGTGGGCAGAAAGCCATGTTCCGGCAATTTCTTCTGTCCACATACCGGGCATAGAAAGTTGGTAGCCGGACTATCTGTCGTCAGCGCCTGGACCAGGGAGAATGGTCCCTGCACCCGGATGTGTTTCATCAGATGGGGTGTTCCAGATGTAGACTTGTTGGTGTCCCGTGGATTGTCCACGCAAAGGTTTGGCGGCCTCATCGGCCTTTATCTCACGTTGGATTAGACAGGCGGTGACCCGAGCCTATGCTGTTCGGGGTCTGTAGCCTCCTTTTCCGGTTACGGCTCATTCTACTAGGGCGATTAGCACTTCCTGGGCTTTCTGACATCAGGCGTCTGTGTCTCAAGTGTGCAAGGCGGCTACTTGGACCAAAGATTTACAAAGTTGATTTTTTAGCATCCTCGGATGCTGCGTTTGGCCACAAAGTTTTGCAGGCGGCTGTGTGAGACACGTGTGGTTCCTCACTGAGGGTTCGGTTGGATGTAGTTCTGTTGTTCTGTTACCCACCCCTCATTTTTGGCACTGCTTATGGACGTCCCACTTAGTCCTAAAAATCTCTGTGCCTGTTGACAAACGAAAGAGAAAATGGGATTTTTTTACTTACCGTAAAATCCCTTTCTCTGAGTTTGTCAATAGGCACAGCACCCACCCCTCTGGATGTTGCACTGCTTGTGAGCTAGCAGCAGCTGGGTGTGGGGTTATGAGCCAGTGGGGACTGCCCCCTGGGAGGGGCTGTGTCTGTTACTGTTCTTTTTGCTGTTAGAACTGCCTGTTCTGCCTAGTAAACTCCTGAAGAGGGCAGTATAACCCACTTAGTCCTAAGAATCGCTGTGCCTGTCGACGAACTCAGAGAAAGGGATTTTACGGTAAATCAAAAAATCCATTTTTTTTACCAAAAATACGAGAAAGAATATAAATTGGCCAAACCCGATGAAAACTTTTTTTTTTTTTTTTTGCAAAATTGTCGCTCTTCTTTTGTTTATAGTGCTGATTAGAAATGACGCAGAGGTGATCAAATACCACCAAAAGAAAGCTCTATTTGTGGGGAAAAAAGGATGCGTTTGGGTACAACGTCGCACAACCGCACAATTGTCAGTTAAAGCGACGCAGTGCTGAATCCCAAAAAGTGCTCTGATCCTGAACTGGGAAATCCTTCCAGGGCTGAAGTGGTTAAAATAAAAAAACAGACCTGAACGTATGCGCAGAGCAATGTGTTGCTTTCTATTTTTTATCTGTGAACGGATGGATGAAGAACTGACAGACGGAACGCCCATTAAAACTCTGTTTTTGACCGTTAAATATTTGTTGTATAAGAATACTTTTTATTTACTACTTGCTGCCAGCAGGTTTTATTTCATTTTCAATAGAACGTTTGTAGGAGAGAGTCCTTAGCTTTTTATAGGAGCGTGTGTGTGTTTTTTTTTTTTTTTAATGAAAACCCATAAATCGCTTTATAAATATTTCAAGAACAGTATTTTCCCTTTTAACATAAAGTTGTGCTAATTGTAAACTACAAACTGTAACCCATTGGGTGGGAGAACCCTGTGCAAGCGAAACCTGCGACTATTGATTGTAGTTTCCTGAGTGCCTAGGAGACTCCATTCATTAACCAAGGATATTGACCATTTTTTAATCTTCATTTGCAGCTTGGAAGTGTAGCTCTATACCCACCTTGCAGTATGAGCCTTCCTTTGATTAAAGGGGTTCATATCAATGCTTTGAGGAATGTGAATAGTCACAAAAGATTTGTCTTAGATGATTGTCATAAGTCAACACTTCTTGGTGTTTGCTTTACACCCACTGTGGTGCTTTTTATAGGCTAGAATTCAGTGCAGTTTTGTTTTAATTATATTAAGATTATATTTTACAACTTTTTTTGTCCCACTTTTTTTTTTTTTTTTCAAATGAAATATTTGTAAAAAAAAAAAAAAATAACAAACAACTTTTTAAACCAGCTTGCATTATTACCCTTTTTCTGCCATACTCGCTGTTAAAAGGAATAACACATTAAAAACTTTTTTTCTTTCGTTCATTGACAGACACAGCGTTTCCTTATTCTTGACCATAGGGTTATACCGCCCCCTACACAGGAGTAGGATACTAGGCAGAAAAAAAAGAACTTGTCTATGCCTATGGGGGCAGTCTTAGGTGGTATACACCTCCCTCTCTGCTTTTTCTGCCTAGTCAGGATTGAGGTCCTAGTTCCCTGCTGGGATCTCTAGTCCTGGCATTGATTTTTCTTTTTTCTCTGATTTTTCTTTTTCCTGGATTTTTTTGTGGTGATCCTACAATCAACCGCTGGGCTCGGTGAAGGGCTTGTCATTAAGTATCCAGTGGTCTCCCCAGTTCGGCCAGCGAGCGCGTGCAGACCGCAGCAATGCTCAAGGTCGGCCATGCCATAGCCCCACTGGACAGGGGCCGGCCCTGTGAGTTAAACGTCTCGCGAGGTCGCATACAGCCGGGGTCTAGGCCCGCATTTCTAGCGTTCCTCATGGCCGACAGCCCCCCCCACTTCGGTGGAGAGGACGTCCTGTCTGAAGTGGTGCCTGCTGGTTCCTGGTGTGGTGAGTTCTGTCCCCCATCCCCTTGGAGGGTTGGTGGCAGATGCGGGCACCTCCCTGGTTCGGTCGGTCCTGCGGGTTCCCCTCCTTTCCTACCCCCCTCCCTGGTTCAGTCGGTCTGTCCTGCGGCTCCCCTCCTTCCCTAACCCCCTCCCTTCCTTCTGAGGTGTTGGTATCTGGGGTACTGCGGGGACGTGTAGTTGGCATGGAGCCTGGTGCTGGGGAGTGGGAGGTGCACACTGAGAGCTGTGCTTACTGGAGAGGATTGGGGGGGTGACCCCAGGGCCCAATGCCAGCTCTCCTCTCCATTGGGGGCTGCTTTCTCTGGGCTCTGGGACTCCTCTGGGTGCATGGTAGTGGCATATGTGCTCCATCGGAGGCCATTTTGCTGTAGCCGGCCCCCTTTCCCTCTAGTGCCAATGCTTTCCTATGGCCGGAGACATATTTGTGTAGCCTGACGGCCATGATTTGGTGGATTGTGTGCTCAGCAAGCGTCGGCCATTACTGTGAAGCCCTGCACAGCGTTTTTTACCAGTGGGAGCCCCTCCTCTTTACCCCAGCGCTGGAGTGGTAATCTCTTCCTTGGGCGCCACATGGAGCAGTGCTACCCTGAGGCAATAGGCTACACTGGTGGGGTGGTGAGTCTGGTGGGATCCCCTTCCTGCTCTGCTACTGGCTATTTCCGCCATCCACATTCCAGGGGTGGACAGTTGACAGGCGGATTACCACAGTCACCAAGCAATTGGACCAAGGGGAATGGTCCCTTCATCAGGAAGTGTTCCAGCAGATATGTCTGCGCTGGGGCACTCCCAAGGTGGATCTTTTGGCATCCAGATCAACAAAAAGGTGTCAAGGTTTGTGGCCAGGTCTCAGGATCCTCTGGCAGACACCACAGACGCTCTGGTGGCCCCATGGGGTCAGTATTGTCTGACTTACGCCTTTCTTCCTCTACAATTTCTGCCGTGGCTATTGAGCAGGATCGAAGCCAAAGGGATTCCTGTCATTCTAGTGGCACCGGACTGCCCCAGTCGGTCTTGGTACGCAAATTTGGTGCGCCTGGTCGTAGACGCCCTCTGGAGATTGCCTCGGGGAAGACCTTCTGCCCCAAGGGCCAATCTTCCATCTTGCTTTACCGTCGCTGGCTTTGACGGCCTGGCTGTTGAAAGCCAGGTGCTAAAGGATAGCAGTTTGCCGTTGGCTGTGGTTCAGACTCTGCTTAAGGCTCTGAACTTTACTTCTAGGAAGATCTACCTTCGGACGTGGAAAGCATACTTTTCCTGGTGTGGGTCGGCTGGTGTTCACCCACATTCCTTCTCTGTGTTGCGAGTTTTGACCTTCCTTCAGAAGGGCGTTGAGCAAAAATTGGCCTTGAGTACGATCAAGGGCCAAGTTTTTTGGCCTTGGCAGTTCTTTTTCAACGCCCTCTGCCCTCGCACGCCCTGGTCTGTACTTTCATTCAGGGGGTTCGCCATTTGGCTCCACCGGTGCGATCCCCTCTTCCACCTTGGGACTTGAATTTGGTGCTTTCGGTTCTTCAGAAACCTCCCTTTGAGAATATCCAGGAGATTCCCCTGCTCACCTTGTCTCAGAAGGTGGCCTTTTTGGTGGCTATCACCTCTGCTTGGAATTGGTGGCGCTATCTTGTGATTCACCTTTATCTGGTGATTCACAAGGATAAGGTGGTGTTGCGTCCTTGTCCATTATTTCTTCCTAAGGTTGTGTCGTAATTTAATTTGAATGAGGACATTGTGTTGCCTTCCCTGTGTCCCAGGCCACAACATCCGAGGGAGTTTGCCTTGCACGCCCTGGATGCGGTCCGGGCGATCCGGGTGTATTTGGCTGCCACTGAACCTTTTCGGAGGTCAGACTCTGTGATCACGGACGTGCCGAAAAAAGGGCTGTCCACGTCCTCTGCGAACATTTCCGGATGGACCACACAAACAGTGACCCAGGCTTACTTTATTAGGAGTAAGGTTCCTTCCTTCCCAGTTAAGGCACATTCTACTCGGGCGCTTAGTGCCTCCTGGGCCTTTCGTCACCAGAAGTCAGTGACGCAAGTTTGCAAGGCGGCCACCTTGTCGTCGGTGCACACTTTCACAAAATTTTACAAGGTGGATGTGCTGGTATCTGCGGTCTTTCCCCTCTGGGGATGTTTTTTTTTTTTTTTGTTCAGGATGGGCTCCAGTTGATCTTGTTGAGCTCCTGTTTTTCCTGGTTGGCCTGTTGTGATGTTGGCTTTCCCACTCCTCATGTTTTGGCACTGCTTTGGGACATTCCTATGGTCAAGAATAAGGAAGCACTGTGTCTGTTAATGAACTATAGAGAAAATGGGATTTTTTGACTTACCATAAAATCCATTTCTCTGAGTTAATTGACAGTCACAGCACCCACCCCTATAAGGAGTTTAATACTTCTGACACTGCTTGTTACTAAACTGGCCTATAGCAGAGAGGGGGCTGTAATATCACCTAGGACTGCCCCATAGGCGTAGCCAAGTTCCTTTTTTCTGCCTAGTGTCCTACTCCTGTAGGGGGCGGTATAACTCTATGGTCAAGAATAAGGAAGCGTGGTGTCTGTCAATGAACTCAGAGAAATGGATTTTGAGGTAAGTCAAAAATCCCATTTTTATAATTGAAATTTTTAGCATTAAAATATATTTATAACTTTGCATTTTTATCCATTTCTAATGTATATAGGGTACCAAACTTATACATTAGGTATTCTGCGTTTGTGGTTCCTGAGGTGCTTGCTATGCTTTTGTTTTGTTTTTATTCGTGCTTCTTTTTTCCTTGTTTAACCGCCTCAGGACCACCCACCGTCAAATGACGGCGGAGCGGTCCTGCTCTCCCAGCGGGTGGACGTCATATGACGTCCTCCCTTTAAGCCGGGATTGCGCGCGATCATGGCGGGGGATGTCCTCATCCTGTGATCCGTCTTTTTTCCT
>BLSH010071091.1:8674-25614 GCA_018402905.1 Glandirana rugosa | reverse complement strand
GTTCCTGCTTGTTCTTGGGGCATTTTCCCTTCAGTTTTGTCTTCAGCAAGTTAAATGCATGCTCAATCGGATTCAGGTCAGGTGATTGACTTGGCCATTGCATAACATTTCACTTCTTTCCCTTAAACTCTTTGGTTGCTTTCGCAGTATGCTTCGGGTCATTGTCCATCTGCACCGTGAAGCGCCGTCCAATGAGTTCTGAAGAATTTGGCTGAACATGAGCAGATAATATTGCCCGAAACACTTCAGAATTCATCCTGCTGCTTTTGTCAGCAGTCACATCAATAAATACAAGAGAACCTATTCCATTAGCAGCCATACATGCCCACGGCATGACACTACCACCACCATACTTCACTGATGAGTTGGTATGCTTTGGATAATGATCAGTTCCTTTCCTTCTCCATACTCTTCTCTTCCCATCACTCTGGTACAAGTTGATCTTGGTCTCATCTGTCCATAGGATGTTGTTCCAGAAATGTGAATGTTATTTAGATGTTTTGCAAACCCTAATCTGGCCTTCCTGTTTTTGAGGCTCACCAATCGTTTACATTTTGTGGTGAACCCTCTGTATTCACTCTGGTAAAGTCTTCTCTTGATAGGTGGATGTGTGTCAAAGTCGACAATCTCCTGGAGAGTGTTCTTGATCTGACCAACTGTTGTGAAGGGTGTTTTCTTCACCAGGGAAAAAATTCTTTGGTCATACACCACAGTTTTCCATGGTCTTCCGGGTCTTTTGGTGTTGCTGAGATCACTGGTGCGTTCTTTCTTTTTAAGGATGTTCCAAACCATAATGTTTTTGCTATCTCTCTGATGGGTTTGTTTTGTTTTTTTCAGCCTAATGATGGCTTGCTGCACTGACAGTGACAGCTGTTTGGATCTCATAATGAGAGTTGACAGCAACAGATTCCAAATGCAAATAGCACACTTGAAATGAACTCTGGACCTTTTATCTGCTCCTTGTAAATGAGATAATGAGGCAATAATACACACCTGGCCATGGAACAGCTGAGCAGCCAATTGTCCCATTACTTTTGGTCCCTTTAAAAAGTGGGAGGCACATATACAAACCGTTGTAATTCCTACACCGTTCACCTGATTTGGATGTAAATACCCTCAAATTGAAGCTGAAAGTCTGCAGTTAAAGCACATCTTGTTCATTTCATTTCAAATCCATTGTGGTGATGTATAGAGCCAAAAAAGATTAGAATTTTGTCAATGTCCCAATATTTGTGGACCTGACTGTATATATAATCTTCAGAGTTTAGTAGGGGTACCTACAGAGGAAAAGAAAAAAAAAAGCATGCAGTTATGCTCAAGTTTGCATAGCCTTGGAAAATTGTATACAGTATGTACCATTTTTAAAAAAACATGAGCTGGCAAAACATGTTATTTCTTATAGGATTCATATTCAACTGTAGGTCATAACAGAATGGCACAATCCTAAAGCAAAACATGGAAAAAATGAAATAACCACCTTTTCAAGTCTGCGTACCCTGAGTTCTTAATAGTGTGTATTGCCCTCTTTAGCATTAATGACAGCATTTTTTTGTAATCGTTGTCTAATAGACAAATTGCCTTCGGGTCAAGTCTTTGGTCATCTTGCATGAGCCACACGTTTGAGATCTCCCCAGAGTGTCTTGATAATATTAAGGTCAGGAGACTCTGCTGGCCACTCTTGAACCTTCACCTTTTTCTGCTACAACCATTGGAAGGTCAACTTGGCCTTGTGCTTAGGTTCATTGTTGTTCTGGAAAGTCTAAGTGTTCCATATGCAGATTTCGTGCAGAAGAATGCAAATTGCCAATTTTTTCTGATACCCTGCAGCATTTATCTTGCCATCAATTTTCACCAGATTCCCTGTGCCTTTAGAGCTCACATCCCCCCAAAACATCAGTGAGCCACCACCATGCATACAGTGGGGGTGTGGTATTCTTGTTGCTATCAGCCTTGTTGACCCCTCTCCAAACATAGCGCTTATGGTTGTGACCATAAAGCTATAATTTGGTCTCGTCACTCCAGATTGCGGTGTGCTAGAAGCTGTGAGGCATGTCAAGATGTCAGACATATTGTAACTTGGCTTTTTTGTGGCATTGATGCAGTAAAGGCTTCCTTCTGGCAACTTGACCATGCAGTTCATTTTTGTATTGTCGTATTATGCTCTTTGAAACCATCACAACTTCTTTTTCCAGAGCAGCCTGTATATCTCCTGAGGTTACTCGTGTACAATTGCTTGGGAGTTTTTTTTAAGCACAGAAGGAGTTCACATAATTTATTTTTTTTACATTCTGCTTTTTTTCTTTTGTGTGGATGCCCTATAAAATCAGATTCTTGTTGCCATGCACAGAATCTTGTGGCTAAAAGCCTGATCAACTGTAGTTGCCTATAAAAGACTCTTCACACGAATGCCCTTTGAATGTAGACATCTCTGGTGATGCCCTTGACAAATCCAACAAAGATATCACGGGGGGAAGTTCTCCTTTTATAGCAGAGGATTCCAAAATCCATATATATATATATATATATATATATATACACACACACATACACACACGGTACGGAAAGTATTCAGACCCCCTTACATTTTTCGCGCTGTTATATTGCAGCCATTTGCTAAAATCATTTAAGTTCATTTATTTTCCTCATTAATGTACACACAGCACCCCATATTGACAGAAAAACACAGAATTGTTGACATTTTCGCAGATTTATTAACCTCCTCTTATGCGCGCTATAGCCGAATGACGGCTACAGCGCGGCTCTAAAATGCCGGGAGGACGTCTATTGACGTCCTCCCATTCGGCTCGTGCTGGGCGCTCACACTGCGGGAGCGTGCCCGTGGGTCGGGCGGACCTGATGTCCGCCGGAGACCCGCGATTTCCTTACAGAGAGGAGGAACGGGGAACCGCCGAAGTAAAACGGCGGTTCCCCGTTCTGTGAATGGGACATGACAGATCTACTGATCCCTGTCACTGGGATCAGTTAGATCTGTCATGCCCCTGCCAACCCCGCCCCCCCACAGTTAGAACACACCCAGGGAACATAGTTAACCCCTTCACTGCCCCCTGCAGGTTAACCCCTTCACTGCCAATGACATTTATACAGTAATCAGTGGACATTTAAATTTCTGATCGCTGTATAAATGTCATTGGTCCCAAAAAAGTGTCAAAAACGTCCGACATGTCCGCCCCGATATCGCAGTCCCGATAAAAATCGCAGATCGCCGCCATTACCAGTAAAAAAAAAAAAAAAAAATTAAAACCGCCATAAATCAATGTCCATAGTTTGTAGGCGCTATAACTTTTGCGCAACCCAATCAATAAACGCCGATTGCGATTTTTTTAACCAAAAATATGTAGAAGAATATAAATCAGCCAAAACTGATGAATAAATTTGTTTTTTATTTTTGGATATTTATTATAGCAAAAAGTAAAAAATATTGTTTTTTTTTTTTTCAAAATTGTTGCTCTTTTTTTGTTTATAGCGGCGATCAGAAATGACGTAGAGGGGATCAAATACCACCAAAAGAAAGCTCTATTTGTGGGAAAAAAAGGATGCAAATTTTGTTTGGGTACAACGTCACACGACCGCGCAATTGTCATTCAAAGAGCGACATCGCTAAAAACTGAAAATTGGTCCGGGCAGGAGGGGGGTTTAAGTGCCCATTAAGGAAGTGGTTAAAAAAGAAAAACTGAAATGTCACATGGTCCTAAGTATTCAGACCCTTTGCTGTGACACTCTTATATTTAACTCAGGTGCTGTCCATTTCTTCTGATCATCCTTGAGATGGTTCTACACCTTCATTTGAGTCCAGCTGTGTTTGATTATACTGATTGGACTTGATTAGGAAAGCCACACACCTGTCTATATAAGACCTTACAGCTCACAGTGCATGTCAGAGCAAATGAGAATCATGAGGTCAAAGGAACTACCTGAAGAGCTCAGAGACAGAATTGTGGCAAGGCACAGATTTGGCCAAGGTTACAAAAATATTCTGCTGCACTTAAGGTTCCTAAGAGCACAGTGGCCTCTATAATCCTTAAATGGAAGATGTTTGGGACGACCAGAACCCTTCCTAGAGCTGGCCGTCCGGTCAAACTGAGCTATCGGGGGAGAAGAGCCCAAAGATCACTGTGGCTGAGCTCCAGAGATGCAGTCAGGAGATGGGAGAAAGTTGTAGAAAGTCGACCATCACTGCAGCCCTCCACCAGTCGGGGCTTTATGGCAGAGTGGCCCGACTGAAGCCTCTCCTCAGTGCAAGACACATGAAAGCCTGCATGGAGTTTGCTAAAAAAAACACCTGAAGGACTCCAAGATGGTGAGAAATAAGATTCTCTGGTCTGATAAGACCAAGATAGAACTTTTTGGCCTTAATTCTAAGCGGTATGTGTGGAGAAAACCAGGCACTGCTCATCACCTGTCCAATACAGTCCCAACAGTGAAGCATGGTGGTGGCAGCATCATGCTGTGGGGGTGTTTTTCGGCTGCAGGGACAGGAAGACTGGTTGCAATCGAGGGAAAGATGAATGCGGCCAAGTACAGGGATATCCTGGACGAAAACCTTCTCCAGAGTGCTCAGGACCTCAGACTGGGCCGAAGGTTTACCTTCCAACAAGACAATGACCCTAAGCACACAGCTAAAATAACGAAGTGGCTTCACAACAACTCCGTGACTGTTCTTGAATGGCCCAGCCAGAGCCCTGACTTAAACCCAATTGAGCATCTCTGGAGAGACCTAAAAATGTCTGTCCACCAATGTTTACCATCCAACCTGACAGGACTGGAGAGGATCTGCAAGGAGGAATGGCAGAGGATCCCCAAATCCAGGTGTGAAAAACGTGTTGCATCTTTCCCAAAAAGACTCATGGTTGTATTAGATCAAAAGGGTGCTTCTACTAAATACTGAGCAAAGGGTCTGAATGCTTAGGACCATGTGATATTTCAGTTTTTCTTTTTTAATAAATCTGTAAAAATGTCAACAATTCTGTGTTTTTCTGTCAATATGGGGTGCTGTGTGTACATTAATGAGGGGAAAAATGAACTTAAATAATTTTATCAAATGGCTGCAATATAACAAAGAGTGAAAAATTGAAGGGGGTCTGAATACTTTCCATACCCACTGTATGTGTGTGTACAAATAGCTTTATAACATCAGCACATAATATAAGCGAGGGCAGATTGCTCTGAAATTTTAGGGTTCACACAGTAACCATCAATATGGTTTGGTGCACAGATATGCGTCAAGGCTGTCAGAATAGATTTCGTATATGATGACCATCAAAACTGTTAAATAAGACTTCACAACTGAGTGTCCATGTTTTGCTGATTCCATATAGTACATAGGGTGTTATTATTCTGAGGCTTAATGAAAAGAGAGGTTGATAGTGTGACTGCAGATTCATTGCGTTTGAGTCAATAATGTTTTTCTGAAAGAAAGCTGGAGAGTTGCTATAGATACACAACAGGGTCTTGCTAAAATTAGACAACCGGAAACCAAGAAAGACAAGCGGCACTATGTACTGCACTATTCACTTTCTGTTTACGTATAGAATGTGTGTAGTACATTAGTAGCTAAGAGTAGTTGATTTCAGAGAGGGATTTTTTTTTTTGTAGCCTGCCCTCCATATTTGTGAAAAGTTACAAAACATGAGAATAGTGTGTATATACAGTGCCTTGCGAAAGTATTCGGCCCCCTTGAACTTTGCAACCTTTTGCCACATTTCAGGCTTCAAACATAAAGATATAAAACTAATTTTTTTCTGAAGAATCAACAACAAGTGGGACACAATCATGAAGTGGAACGAAATTTCCAGACACGCGGCACCCATCAGTGACCACCGCCAGTCATCCATCAGTGACCACCACCACTCACCCATCAGTGACCACCACCAGTCACCCATCAGTGACCACCGCCAGTCACCTGTCACCCATCAGTGACCACCACCAGACACCCATCACCCATCAGTGACCAATACCAGACACCCAGCACCCATCAGTGACCACCACCAGTCATCCATCACCCATCAGTGACCACCACCAGACACCCATCAGTGACCACCACCAGACACCCATCACCCATCAGTGACCACCACCAGACAACCATCACCCATCAGTGACCACCGCCAGACACCCGTCACCCATCAGTGACCACCGCCAGTCACCTGCCACCCATCAGTGACCACCACCAGTCACCCATCAGTGACCATCACCAATCACCTGTCAGTGACCGTCACACCCATGAGTAAACATCACCTATAAAAGTCTCACACATTTGGCATCGCCATACTCAGGAGGAGTAACAGAATGTATTTTGGGGTGTCATTTTTGCTAGGTACATGTTATGTGTTGGAAATATCATATAAATTGACAACTTTGTATAAAAATAAAAGCGTTTTCATTTTTTCCCCACATTTTCCAAAAACTACTGGAAAAAAATGACTTGTTTAAAAGACTCAGTATGCCTCATAGATTATACGTTGGGGTGTTTTCTTTCCAAAATTGGGTCATTTTGTGGGCAATTCCATTGTCCTGGTGCTCCAGGACCTTCAAAAGTGTAATAGGGTGTTGAGATGTGTAATTTGTGCTTGTAGAATGCCTGAAGGTGCTAGTTCAATGTTGGGCCTCTGTATGTGGCCAGATTGTGTAAGTCTTACACATGTGGTATCGTCATACTCGGGGGGAGTAGTAGAATCTATTTTGGGGTGTAATTTTTGCTATGTACATGCTATGTGTTTGAAATATCATATAAATGGACAACTTTGTGTAAAAAAAAATGCGTTTTCATTTTTTTCCCACATTTTCCAAAAACTACTGGAAAAAAATGAACCGTTCAAAAGACTCATTATGACTCATGGATTATTAGTTGGGGTGTTTGCTTTCCAGAATGGGGTCATTTTGTGGGCAATTCCATTGTCCTGGTGCTCCAGGGCCTTCAAAATATGATAGGTCTTCATGACATTAGATGTGTGATTTATGTCCCTAGAATACCTGACGGCGCTCCCTGCATGTTGAGCCTCTGTATGTGGCCAGGCTGTAAAAAAGTCTCAGACATGTGGTATCGCCATACTCAGGAGGAGTAGTAGAATGTGTTTTGGGGTGTTATTTGTGGTATGCATATGCTGTGTGTGAGAAATAACCTGTTACAATGACAATTTTGTGAAAAAAAAAAAAATCTTCATTTTGCAAAGAATTGTGGGAAAAAATTACAACTTCAAAAAATTCACCATGCCTCTTACTAAATACCGTGGAATGTCTACTTTCCAAAAAGGGGTCATTTGGGGGTATTTGTACTTTTCCTGGCTTATTTTTACCAAAGATGTGTAGTAGTTTAAATTTTGGCCAAAATTTATGAAGAAAAATCACTAATTTGCTAAATTTTTGACAGAAACAAAGAAAAAAAGCATTTTTTCACAAAATTTTCAGTAATTTTTTTATTTATAGCACAAAAAATAAAAAACCCACTAGTGATTAAATACCACCAAAAGAAATCTCTATTTGTGTGAAAAAAAAGGACGCCAATTTCATATGGGTACAGTGTTGCATGACTGAGTAATTGTCATTCAAAGTGTGATAGTGCTGAAAGCTGAAAAATTGCCTGGACAGGAAGGGGGTTTTCGTGCCCAGTATTGATGTGGTTAAAGGTTTTGTAACCCTACATTTTGATTTTCTGCCCCCCCCTCCCCCATTGTTAGATTCCACCCTGCACCTTTTTCTGATGTTTCTTTAGGCCAGTCACGTGACTCCCAGCCGCTCTGACACTCTTCAGGCCGTTCAAGCGACGGCTGGTCATGCGACTTTTGGCCGCTCTGATACTCCGATCCAGGGCTACAGCAGGTGGAGCTGAGCTCTCCCTCTGATGTCAGCTGGGAGTCACATGACCGCCAAGCTGCCTGCTTGGCTCCTCCCGCTGTAGCCCTGGATCAGAGTATGAGAGTGGCCGAAAGTTGCACGACCAGCCGTCGCTTGAACAGCCTGAAGATGCATCAACAAAAGGTATTTAGAGGCTTTGTTTCTACAATTATACAGTGCAAGATGGAAGCCTAAAAGAGGGGCTGTCAGCAAAATTTTAGTGCTCACCAATAAACTTAGTAATACATTCTGCCCATAGGGTCAGAAAAGATTATGCATCAAAAAGTATGTGAATAAAAAAAAAAAAAAAAAAATATCCAGCTCAAAAAAGATGATGTAATAACTAGGAATCACCACAAGATCTCACCTGTGCACTCATCACATTACAATCGATCTAGGTCTTTCTATGTATGTGTGACAATCTAAGTCTGACTTAAATAAAGTGCAATTGCAATATAGACATAATCAGGTCCAACATAAAAGCAATCAGAATGTGCTATATACGTAAAATGCAGTGTAAAAAAGAAATCTATCCCCAAATGAAAAAAGTGTGATAACTAGAATTGACCAGAATCTTATACAATCAAAATCTTTCCATGTATGTGTGCAAATACAAAAAAAAAAGCAATATAAATGAGATATTTCCACTCAATATGAATACAATCAGATGTGTTACGTATTAATTAAGTGCTATAGTGATAATAAGACTTGTATAGTTCAAACAAAGTGTCTGTGCAAAAAAGTGCTGCGAATAATAATAATGGAATTGGACCAGCATAGAGCACGATAAAATCAGTAGAATGTATTGGATTGGGAAAAAAAATAATTTATAAAAAATAAATATAAAATAAATATAAAAAATATTTTGCAAATGTCCCAAAGTGCATATTCTGGAATTGTAATAATACAAAAAAGAGTTCCAAATGAACTATTGCTGGCTCCAAACGTTGAGTCACTGCATACAAAGAAGCTGGAAAGCTATCACCAAAGAAGGGGAGGGAGGGACAGGGTGACCCAGCCCGTGGAATCCCAGCTCAGCATGCTTCACCCGTGGGGTGCCTGGCCTCTAGTAGCGCCTAGAGATGGATGAATGGAGTCTTCTGCCGGCCCCAGCGTATCTCTACCAAACTTGGGCACTGTGTGGGGGATGATGGTCATCAGATCCTCATCTAGACACGATTCCTTTTTTCCCGAGATGGATTCTTCACCTCTCACATGTTCATAAACAAGGAAGGAAGGGGGGACTCCATGGTGTAGTATGTATAAACTCACATTTATTAAAAAAGTAGTAACTTACATAAAAGACTGTAGATATCGGCATTAAACAAACAGCAGGTTGTGTAAAACGATGGGACTTCCTGTCTCGGCCGTGACAGGAAGTGATGTCACCTGGCTTCTCCCTACGCGTTACGTCACAGATCACAACGTAACTTGTTCAAAGGGTTACCAGTCACGGCCAAGACAGAAAGTCCCATCCCATCTTGAGGGTGAGAGCACAGAGGAGACACAGTGGATGACGGAGGTACATAAACTGACCATGGTGTCAGGGCGCAGCAGCCATGATAAACCATGGTCAGTTTACAGAGGGGAGGGCAGAAACTGGCACGATCAGCCAGGTTTTTTACAGCTTCCAGAGGGGCAGGTTAGACAGCACTGTGCTGTTTAACCTGCTATAAGGAAACCGGATCTTTTTTTTTTTTTTTTTAGGGTAACTACCACTTTAAGCATTACATTTTATTTGTTTAGATAAACTGTTTATGTTAGGTAATATACTACTGAAGTAATTCCTTTGTAAATCATACATGTATGAAAGTTTAATACTGTATAGTACATCCCATCTCTGGATTGCCTAATGCACTTTACATGAATTTGTACCTGTATAAACATGTTACCGATTTTAGAATTACCGTTTTTACAGCCTGACGGGCAATTTTTATACAGTAGGGCAATTATTGCAAAATAAGCATGCATTTTCTTTCCACTGCACTGACAATTTGTTAAAAATGTTTGTCTTTACCATTCTGAAGTAATTTCTATATGATCTGAGAATGCCTAATTGAGTCAAAGAATGGATTGTGCTCGATTAAAATTGGGTTGTTTGTGTAATATGAATGTATTAGTGGTACATTGTATGTAATACTAATGTTCAGTCTGATATCGGTGAGTAATCTCAAGCTTTGCTATACGGTCTGGTAGATCCATACTGTGCGGCAATTCTAATCTTTCAGTCCCAACAAATATGTAAAATGCAATGAAGATAATGCAAGGTTTGCAGCCATTCACCCCTTTGCTCTGCAGGTTGCCTGTAGGAGAAAACCATAAGGGAAGCATGAGATGATAGTTTAACTTTAAAGTGGTTGTAAATCTCAGACATGAAATATGAACAAAGCATGTACCTCTATAGTGTGTACTCGTCTGAATCTAGAGCACTAAGTGTCATTTCTATCTACTGAATAATTCATCTGCTATCAGCATGAATCACTTCTGACAAGTTTTATTGACCCCAAGGGAAAAATGGTGACAGAAGAGGGACCTCCAGTAGATTGATGGCCTGAGCTCTGTTCCTAAGGGACGTGGTGGGGGGGGGGGTCCCCTCCCTTCCCTTTAATCAGCTCTGAGAGCTTTCCTCACTGATGTAACTTCAACTCTCTGTTCCCTGCTTTTCAAAGCTGAGAGATCCTGTGTAAATTTTGCACTTTGAATGAATGGAGAGCTGCAGATAAACAGGTACAACATTTTTATGGGTCTTTTTTTCATCTCTGTGTATCACCTGAGGCCAGTCACTTCACTGGGTATATTTGAGGGTTTACAGCCACTTTAACGGAAAAGGCAGGCATCCTTTTCCACTCACTGTTGGACTATGCAGGCATCAAAATGCGAAAGAAAATATACATTACAAAAAGAAATTAAACAGTTTTACTTGTCAAAAAAAGAAAGAAAAAATATCCTTTGTGTATTCCCACTTTTTCAGCCAGTTTGGGATAACACCTACTTTCTCTTTTACATTCCCATTCACATAGCATAACCTACAGACATAAAAATTGCTTCTTACCTTATTACTTAATTTTTCCATGGTTAAAAATCCTCCCTAGCTTTCCTCTTCTATGTCTCAGCTTCTAATGTTAAGGAGGGGGCTGGGTAGGTATGGTTTTATGTAATTAACCCTGTCTGTACTGTGCTGACAGATTTTCATTATCAGTTGTAAATTAGATGTGCACACTGTGAAGTTGATTTACTAAAGGCAAAAAGATTATGCACTTTGCAAAGTGCAGTTGCACTCTTCAAGAGCAGTTGGTCCAGAGTTTAGTAAATGAGGTATACCCAAGAATACCCAATCATGTGCAAGGATAATGAAAAAAAAACAGCATTTTTGCTTCCACATGATTGGATGATGGAAGTCAGCAGAGTTTTTGTGCATTTACTATGCTCTGAAGCAACTGCACTTGCAGAAGGCAAAGTGCACATTCTTTTTCCCTTTAGTAAATCAACCCCTGTCTGTCCTTGCAAAGGGTTAAAGATCTCACGGCTTGGGCGGTATTTTGTATTTAAATGCACTTTCCCTCTTTTTGTCTCTCTAATTGCACTTTGAAATTATTAAAAATAACTTGCAGTTCTATGTATAAACCTACTTCCAAGAAACAACTAGAGCAAAAAAAAAAAAAAAAACAGTATGTTTTTTAGGTGTGCTATGTGAATACACATAAACATACATTGGGGAGTTCTGAAATGTAACTGCAAAAGTGGAAATACATTTTAAGCAAGTTTCCATGAAAATATATGCATATTGTTGTTTGCTCATTATTCGTCGCTTAAGGCAGTGGTTCTCAACTCCAGTCCTCGGGACCCACTAACAGGCCAGGTTTGCAGGATAACTGAAATGCATCACAGGTGATATCATTTGCTGCTCAGTGATTGCAGTATTCTAGTCTGCATCTCCCCAAGGTGATACTTAAAATCAGGCCTGTTGGTGGGTCCTGAGGACCGGAGTTGAGAACCAC
Organism: Glandirana rugosa; assembly: GCA_018402905.1. NCBI lineage: Eukaryota > Metazoa > Chordata > Amphibia > Anura > Ranidae > Glandirana > Glandirana rugosa. The sequence goes on along the minus strand of BLSH010071091.1, from coordinate 13,768 downwards.
TGGCTTAAGGGAATGTGAAGAAAGTACCTGGTGCTCCTGCTGTTTCCCTTGTTAACACGAGTTTTTGTCCTGGGCAGCTCCAATCTAGTGATGGAGTCAAGGAAGCCTTTTACTGCAAAGACGTGGAAAGTTCTCACAAAAGATACCAGCCTATTTCTTGGTGCCCTCTCAGTTCAGGAAGTATTCCACCTTCCCACATTTTAGAGCTCAAAGTGTTTGGGTTGTCCGTTTAACGTTGGACCCCTCAATTACAAGGGCAACCAATGAGAATGCAGTTTAGCAATGCCATAGTCTTGGTCTACATCAACCATCAAGGAGACTTAGTCATCTCTTGGGCAGAACTGCAAGTTCTGGCACTGTCAGCTGTCCACATCCTAGATGTGGAAAACTGGAAGAAGAACTTTCTCAGTCATCAGTGTCTGGAACCAGGAGAATGGGCTCTCCGTTTGTTAGTTTGCTAAGGCCTTTGCCACAGCTAGGGGGCGCCGGATGTGGATCTTCCAGAGCCCAGATTTGTCTTTCTGCCCATCCAAATTCTTCCTTGTCTCCTCTGCAAGATTGACATGGATTCAATTCTGGGGATTCCCATCAAACCAAAATGGCCCAGGAGGATATGGTACTCAGACATAGACTCCTGCAGACTCCCATGGGCTCTCCTGGATCATCAATACCTTCTGCCTTGCAACGCCCTTTGCACCTGTTTCACTTGGAGCAAGTCAAGGAAGTTTCACTCTAGGAAATGGGATGTATCATGTCCTTCCTCCAGTAAAGTCTGGATCAGCATTTGGGTTTGAGTACAATGAAAGGCAAATCTTGGCTTCCTTTGATCAAATGAGACGTGCTGATGATGCCATGCTCTGACTCAGCTAATCAGTGGAAGCATTGTATTCATTCACAGAATACAACGCTGCCTATTAATGGTTGAGTGCTGCACAGACGGACTCTTTTGTTTTGGCTGAGAGACAGGAAGTCTGTCCCAGCACTGTGTACCTCTTTTTGGAAATTGGATTCTCTCATTGCACTGCCTGAGGGTTCCTGCAGGGGGCCTCTGCCTCTTGTACCACCATTGCTGGCTGGATCAGACAAGTGGAGCTGAACCACATGGTTGTCTTAACTAAAGTTGGACTGCTTTTGGACATCCCATGGTACTGACTAAAGATTCCAAGTCCCAAACTGTAGAACTAAGAAAAGAGGATTTTTGACTTACCAGTCAAATCCATTTATTGGAGTACAGTACGGGATGTGGGTAGCTACCCCCTGTTCTTGTAATCTTCCTATTGCTTACTACAAACCTGAGGCTAGCTGGAAATTGGAGGGGTTATACAGGGGAGCAGTTTTTTTTGTTTTGTTTTTTTTGTCAGTATCCAATCACCTGTAAGTAGCTGCATATAACCTACAGTAACGACTAAAGATCCTGTGTCCTGTATGCAGGGCAGTCTTTAATATCGATTGGACCCTGGGAAAATATTTTCTTGGGCCCTCCCCCTCCATGCAGTTTTGCTCTCCACCTGCTCTGAGACATACAATAAATAGCAGCTAGACTCAAAATCAGTTTAATGAATCAGATCAGGCAGTGATTGCGATTGGTTGCCAGAGGTTACAGTGTATCATTACCGCTCACTGATTGGCTGCTAGAGGTTACAGCACACATTATTGCTCACTAATTATTTGATAGCAGTTACAGCACATGACTTCTGCTTGTTGATTGGTTTCTAGAGATTACTGTACATCAATACTGCTCACTGATTGGTTGGTAGAGGTTACTGCACATTATTACTGCTCACTGGTTGTTAAAGGTTATAGCACATCATCTCCTTACTGCTTGCACACCATGGACTGGGGAGGGGAGGGGACCCATCAATAGACAGAAAACTCCTAGGGATCCTATTTGCTTACCTTTGCAGAACAGGCTGATGATAGGCTTAATGACCACACTTGTAGGCAGGGCTTTCCAGCATGCCCCTTTACCTCCCCAGTGGGCAGCATTCAGAGAGGTGATGGTGGATATAGGGCATAATATACATATGAATGCCACCTCTATTTACATATAAATGCAGCCAGTCCGCAGCTATTTACATATTATTGCCGCCGCTATTTACATATCAATGTAGGTTATTTACATGTAAACACTGAGTCTGCAGGTCATCTGTACACTTCAATAGGGCAGAGCTGGGCAGCATTAGTAACAGAACTTCACACTTAGATATCGGGACACATCACTGGACTAAAACTTCAAGGGACAAAATAATTTAAACTGGGATAGTTGGCAAGTATGAGGCAGCTGCTTTGGGCCCCACAACAATGATGGGGCCCAGGGCAGCTGCCCCCTTTGCCCTGCCTTAAAGACGGCCCTGCCTGTACTATACTACTATTTTACTGATAAGTTAAATATGTTTAGTTACATAGAAACAAATCATCACATTTACACAAACAGGAACCAGATGTAAAAGTAACATAAAATAAAAATCAATGGAGTAAACCGATGATCTGCATAAGAAGACATATAGTTAAAGGACAGAGTTCAAACTCCTAATAGTTCCATAATCAATATACAGCAAAATCATTTTTTTTCCAGAGACCTAATAAAAAAAAATCAAAGTTATCAAGACTACAAAATCGTTTAAAAAATGAACAATAGATTTCACTATACAAATCCGTCAGTATGTGCATAAATTTATTGATAAAAATATCCTCATTCAAAAAATGGAATCAAGTCAAAATCAGAGTTTAGGCCGTTCTGGTACTACGCTGTTCCCCAAAGTGTCTGACCGTCAGCAGCTGTACGAGTCTGTACCTATTTAAATATTTATTCTTTGCTATCCATATCCTTTGCCTTGTGTGTAATTTTGCCCATGGATAAAAATTCACAACAGACATTTGAAAATATAAACAACAAATGGATTTTAACAGTTGTAATAATCTTGTATCTTAATTTTTATTGAGATACAAGATAAGATAAAGGGTGATTAAGCACAGGACCCATTATCACACTAGAACACTGTATTCACCCGTCAGGGTTGTCCCATGTCTCCAGGACTGTTTGCCTTCATAATGGAACCCATAGCCTTGGCTCTGTGAACATTCCCTATGATTTGGGGTATCTGGGTTGGTAGCCGTGAGGAAACAGCTGTATTTGCAGATGACCTGGTACTCTTTCTGCAAGACTCAGGGACATTGATTTCCGCAGCACTGTCCATTCTGAACAATTTTGCCACCTTTTCGAGTCTAAAAGTAAATTGGCACATACAAAATTCTGCCCTTGTGCACACCCACACGCCAAAGATAAATACCTTGGTATCACCATTTCAAATACAATCTCTAATTTAATTTCTCTTCAGGTTTCCCCTTTATTAGTGACCCTCAAAACTAAGCTACATGCCTGGAAAAATCTCCCTTTATCCTTGATTGGGAAAATAAATCTAGTAAAGATGAAAATTCTCTCCCTCTTCCTTTACACCTTTCATACCTCCCTGGTGTGAATCCATAAAACTATATTCAAGAGTATAGACCGATTAATATCTAATTATCTTTGGCAGAGAGGTGATTCTTGAGTTAGGCTGGTGGTATTGCAGCAAGCATGGCATTAGGGATGCCTAGCCAAACCCAGGTTCTACAAATATTTCCTCGCTGGTCAGCTGGTTTTTGTCTACCTATGGTTGACAATCCCTTTTGGCGATGCTACAGTGCCTCTGGAGTGGTGATCGTTCTTATGAGGCTCCATCCCATTTAGTGTACCGGGGACTGAAATTTCCACATACCCTAACAGTTTTAATGTAATCTGCTATTAGATCTTGGGAGGCAACACAGAAGGCAGAAACTAGTAGCTCCTCTCCTATTTCTCCCCACCCTCTGTTGTGAAAAAACCCACACTTACAAGATTTCTATACCTATCCAGACCCTGTAGCCAAATTTGGAATTAAGAAACTCAGGGATGTTGTCCAGAATGAAGCCTTGTTACTCTTTGTATCAGTTACCGAACCCCCAGTTTGGTTGTAGTAGGCTCTTACTCCAATCTGGTGATCTGGAATCATTATCAAGAGATGACTTTTTGATAAAGGTTCTATCTATAAACAATTGTTTACAGAAACAGGTAAACTCCTGCTGCCTTGCTATAATGCATGGGTTAATGATGTCCCTAGGCTTGACAATGACGATTGGGACAAAATGCCTTAGGTAATTGGTAATCCCTACCAAAATAGTGTCCACTAGAGATCAGCTGATCCAGTACTAATTCCTTCATAGGATATAACTATTCCAGCTAGATTGTCTGGAATATACTCCAACTGTTGCTGCTGTTCTTCCCATGTTGCAAACTGTATTCATATATTTTGGGAGTGCCCAGCCATTCAGCAATATTGGAAAAAGATTTCAAATTGTGTTCAATTGGTCACCATCATTACTATCACTCCCAACATTGAAGTATGTCTATTGAGCCTGGTAGATTCGCTAACTCCCACCACAACCATTCATGCTTTGCTTACTATACTGTTGTTCTATGCCAGGAAGCTCATTATCCTTTCTTGGAAAAAGGCCTCGGCACCAACACTATCTGTACGGAACCACTTGATCCAGAGGCATAACTAGAACCTTCAGGGCCCCAGTGCAAGAAACCATGAAGAACCCCCTGAACCCAGCAAGGGGCCTTCCCTCTGAGCCTGGGATCCTTCCCACTGATCCCAGGGCCCTTTATTATGGTTATGGTCCCACGGCAGATCCCTTTCACATGTTCTTCAGTGGATCCCCTTCCTGCCGTCTTGTCCCTCCATGGTGGTGGAATGCCAGGGCCCGGTCGAAAGGGCGACCTTGCTTGTTACGCCACTGTTGGCAGTAGGACTGTGAATGGTGTCGGTCAGTACAGCAGTGGACGGTGTCAATATGGCAGTGGACATTTCCAATAATGCAGTGGACAGGGTAAGTAGTTTTTCATTTTTGCTATTTTATTTATCTTTTATCATTTTATATAATTTTATTTATTTTTAAAGAAATTGTATTTTTTTCGAGGATTTTTAACACATTTTATTAATTTTTTTATGTTAAAGAAATTTTTATTTATTTTAATATATTTTACTATTTTCTATTTATTTTATCGTTTTT